>JALGBA010002465.1:75000-147500 GCA_023970755.1 Azemiops feae
AAAGGAAGGAAGAAGAAAGAGGGAGAACAAAAGAATGGAGGGAGGGTAGAAAAAAGGAAGGAAGGAAGGAAGGAAGGAAGGAAGGAAGGAAGGAAAGAAGGAAGGAAGGAAGGAAGGAAGGAAGGAAGGAAGGAAGGAAGGAAGGAAGGAAGGAAGGAAGCTTCATTATGTTTTTATTTGTAGCACTTTAGTTTGTACAGATGCTTTGGGATGATGCTTATTCTGACAGATGGGAACTATCATTTCTATTTAAAAGGAAAACAACCCTGAATTTCAGATGAATCTCTTCTCCAAAGTACTTAGTAGTACTTAGGAGGTATTGTAAACACTGACAAGGATGCTGGCAGCACTTCCTTAAATTATTCACCTTTTCCAATGAAGGAAATCCAGAGATTTCCCCCATCTCATCAATGTGTCTATGTGACATGCTTGTCTATGAGCCTGTATGTTTTTGTATATATATTTGAGTGTGCTTGGTGTGTGTGTGTGTGTGTGTGTATGCACCGACCAGATACCACATTTCACCTTTTACCCACCGAACGACACACAACTGCTTCAGGCTCTAAAAATACATGTTTGTGAATGGGATGCAATACAGTTAATTAGCTATGATTGAAATCAATTGTCTGTAGAATAGAGTATCCCATGTACCCAACTCTTTGGTCTCTATCCGCCCAAACCAGTCACTCTCTTTGACACTCATCACACAGGAGTGCAGAAGTAGGAAAGCATAGATTCCCTTTGATCTCCCTAGCAAAACAGCTAAAGAGGAAAAAAAAAAAAGGGGGGGGGAAGGATAGAAATGAATTAATAGGGAAGGAGAGGGGGAGGGAAAATAAAGGAAGGGGGAAAGGGAAGGAAAAAAGAAAGGGAAAAGAAGAAGGGAAAGGAAGGGAAGGGGGAAGGGGATGGGGAGGGAAGGAGGAAATGAAGGAAGCAAGGAGGGAAGGGAAAGGAAAAGATAAGGGAAAAGAAAGGGAAGGGAAGGGGAAGAGGAGGGAAGGTGGAAATGAAGGAAGCAAGGAGGGGAGGGAAGGAGAAAAGGTGATAAAAGAAAAGGGGAGGGGAGGGAAAGGAAGGGGAAGAGGAGGGAAAGTGGAAATGGAAGCAAGGAGTGGAGGGAAGGAGAAAAGGTAAGAGAAAAGAAAAGGGAAGGGGAGGGGAGGGAAAGGAAGGGGAAGTGGAAATGAAGGAAGCAAGGAGGGAGGAAAGGGGGAAATGAAGGAGAGAAGCAGGGATTGGAAGGGAGAAGTGAAGGGAAGGGAGAAGGGAGAAGGGAGAAGGAAGGAAGGAAGGAAGGAAGGAAGGAAGGAAGGAAGGAAGGAAGGAAGGAAGGAAGGAAGGAAGGAAGGAAGGAAGGAAGGAAGGAAAGAAAGTGAAAGAACCGGCTGCATAAGAGAATCAGAACTTCAATCAACTTCAATAGCACCAATCAACTAGTAGCCATTTTTAACCTGATAATTTGACCTTTCATGGAAAGACAATAAAACTCTCTTTCCACCCCCACCCCTCAGAGGACCATCATCTCAAGAAGACCGACTGGGCTTCCAAATTTTGAGAAGCCCCAGTGAAAGTATCTTGATGAACCTCTTCATGTATCCATGGATTCCTTTGGAAACGGATTGTGTGGCAATCTTTAAATCCACAACTAAAAAAAAGGTAAACATCCCCTTGAATTCAGCACAGTCCTCGGGAGCTTCATTAGGGCAATAATACAAAAAAAAATGCTCTTTTATTGACTTTTCAAGAGAGTTTGTTTTGACGTCTAAGCATAGTCTTCAGTTCTAGGTTTCCACCGGTATCCTACATCAGATGACCGACGAGTGCCATTTCAAATAATAACATTAATATCCATAAATTTATGGTGCCAAAGAGCTGCAGGTTCCTCCTAGTGACAAACATCACATCATTAAGCCACAGCCGGCTTTAAACTTGGTTTATTGAATAAACCAAAAAGGCAGATGCATGAAGTCCACTTCTTTTCCCAGCTATCTTAGTTACCTCAGGGTCCAAGATGAATATTTAACGCTACCTCTCTCTTTTCTTTATTTTAAGGGGTCTCCAAACTTGGCCATTTTGAGACTTGTTGACTTCAGCTCCCAGAATTCCCCATGCCTGGCTGAGCAGTTCTGGGAATTGAAGTCCACAAGTCTTAAATTAGCCAAGTTCGGAGACGCCTGCCTTATTTCATTACATAGAAACTTGAAAGTTGACCTGTAATATAGATGCTGCTGGAAAGAGGTAGGGTGAAGTGTTTTCTAAAGGTCCTGGACTATCAGAGGTGGCTTCACCAAAGTGTAATTCTCTAAAAGTGTTGTCACTTTTTTTAAAAAAAAAATCACAATCAATTAAATATGAGCCAACAGTGTGTGGCGGCAGCCAAGAAAGTCAATGCAATCCTAAGTTGCATTAACTGAGGGATTCAATCAAGATCATGTGAGGTACTAATACCACTCTATAAATCCTTAGTAAGACCACACCTAGAATACCACATTCAGTTTTGGTCACCACACCATAAAAAAAGATGTTGAGACTCGAGAAAGAGTGCAGAAAAGAGCAACAAAGTTGATTAGGGGACAGGAGACTAAAACATAGGAAGAACAGTTACAGGAACTGGGTAATGTTCCAATTTTTGAGGGGCTGTCACAGAGATGGGGTATGTGTGTGTGTCCATCTATTTTCCAAAGCACCTGAAGGTCAGACAAGGAATAACGGATGGAAACTGATCAAGGAGAGAGTCAACCTAGAAATAAGGAGAAATTTTCTGACAGTGAGAACAATAAACCAATGGAACAGCTTACCTTCAGAAATTGTGGGTGCTCCATCACTGGAGGCTTTCAAAAAGAGACTGGACTACCATCTGTCAGAAATGGTGTAGGGACTCCTGCTTGGATGAGCGGTTGGACTACATGGTCCCTTCTAACTCTTCTCTTCTCTTCTCTTCTCTTCTCTTCTCTTCTCTTCTCTTCTCTTCTCTTCTCTTCTCTTCTCTTCTATTCTATTCTATTCTATTCTATTCTATTCTATTCTATTCTATTCTATTCTATTCTATTCTATTCTATTCTATCACATCTCCCCCAAGCCTTCTCTTCATTTGGCTGAACATACATAATTCCCTTAGCTGTTCATCTTATGGTTTAGCCTGCAGACCCCTTATCATCCTAGTTTCTCTTCTCTGCACTCTTTCAGAATCGAATCTGGCAACACCAGTTCCTCTCCTGCACTGGAGGTTTTGAAGAAGACATTAGACAACCATTTGTCTGAAATGGTATAAGGTTTCCTGCTTGAGCAGGGGGTTGGACTAGAAGACCTCCAAGGTCCCTTCCAACTTTGTTATTCTGTTATGCTAGATGCATATAATGCCCAATTAATCCTCCTAGCTAACTCTGGCTGATCTCAAAAAGTTCATTCCATCTATCCTTAAAAGACAGTCCATCGATTTCAACGATCCCATTTCCCAGTTATTTTGGAAGCAGCCAACTTAGAAACCAAGGTGTGTCAATTAACAGGTGCAAAAAAATCTCATTTTCTCAATATAAGATATCAGACAGCATTTAAAAAAAAAAAAAAAAAAAGAAGAAAATTCCAGCTTCCAAATTTTGGGGAAAAGGCTCTGATTATTTGGCAACTCGGCTTTAAGATGGGAATAGTTGTTGTTGTTTTTTAAATCTCAGGCCTGATTCTGAACTTCTACTTTATATATTTAATTTAATATAGATTTATTCTGGAGAGATTGTAAGGCGATGTTCTCAGCACACAATTTGCAATTAAGTTCCAGTATTTATTTCTGCAAAGATGACATTGTGCTGGTTGGACAGCGTAGTGGGTGATATTGAGTGTCGGTCAAAAGATGGAGATTGAGCTGGGCTAAATGGATATATAAGTGCAGCCACACACATTGACACAGGTTGATCCATAAGATTTAATTGTTTATACCAGCAGATCTGCCTGATGTGAACAGAGAGGCAATACTTGAGGAGATTCTGGAAAACAAAAGTTTTAATGCTAGAAGAGTTGCATTTCCAGATTCTTATAGGGGAGAGGTGAAGGCTATGATGGACTGGTGCAATAAAAATAACCTGGTTTTGAAAGTTAGTAAAGTAAAGCAACAAAGATGATTAGGGGACTGGAGGCTAAAACATATAAAGAACGGTTCCTGGAATTGGGCATGTCTAGTTTAATGAAGAGAAGGACGAGGGGGGACAGGATAGCAGTGCTCCAATATCTCAGGGGCTGCCCCAAAGAAGAGGGAGTCAAGCTATTCTCCAAAGCACCTGAAGGCAGGACAAGAAGCAACGGATGGAAACTAATCAAAGAGAGATGCAACTTAGAACTAAGGAGAAATTTCCTGACAGTTAGAACAATTAATCAGTGGAACAGCTTTGCTCTGGAAGTTGTGAATGCTCTTCAAGAAGAGATTGGACAGCAACTTGTCTGAAATGGTATTGAGTTTCCTGCCTGAACAGGGGGTTGGACTAGATGACCTCCAAGATCCCTTCCAACTCTGTTTCTCTTCTCTTCTCTTCTCTTCTCTTCTCTTCTCTTCTCTTCTCTTCTCTTCTCTTCTCTTCTCTTCTCTTCTCTTCTCTTCTCTTCTCTTCTCTTCTCTTCTCTTCTCTTCTCTTCTCTTCTCTTCCCTTCCCTTCCCTTCCGTTCCGTTCCGTTCTATTCTATTCTATTCTATTCTATTCTATTCTATTCTATTCTATTCTATTCTATTTGTTATTTTTATTTTCTATTCTATCAAGGGGGACAAAAAAACCCCTTGTTTCTTCTATAAATTCTTTCATGCATCTCTCGCTCTCTCACTGACAAACATTTAATGGTGGTTTCTAAAAAGGTAAAGCAGGCCCTGTGGATTTTACTCCACTAGTCATTGCCAACTAAAGGGGGCGGTGCTCATCTCCATTTCCAAACCATTCAAACCAGGGCTGTCCAAAGACATTTCCACATTCATATGGCCAGACCATAACATCACGGAGCGCTGTTTGTTATCTTCCCACCAAAGTGGTACCTCTTTATCTACTCGGTTTTGCCTGCTTTCTAACTGCAAGGTGGGCAGGAGCTGGCCCGAGGACCGGAGCTCACCCTGTGGTGTGGCGCTCGGGCCTTGAACCTGGGCTGCTCACTTTCCAGCAGACAAGCCCAGTGCCTTAACCACTGAGCCCAACGTGCCACTTCAGTGGATTCTAAGCTCGGTTGTTATCCTGGAAAGACTCACATGGGGATGTTCTTGGTTAGGATACATTCTGAGTAAATGGCTACTCGATCAGTTTTAAAATAATAAAAAAAATCTGGTTCAAAATGGAGCGGGCGAAGATGTAGTTCTCCCACGATGAAGTCCGATCATTATTCCAGATGTTAACTTTGATACTAAATGGCTGTTTATCAACTCATTAGCCTGCTTCTGACCACTCCGATTTGTTTATTCTTTCCTCTTAGGGGGAAAAAAGGGTCCCCTCTAATCATTGCGATCAGCAAAGGCTGGGAAAGGAGGATTTGGTTGATACGTTTAAAGCTATTTTGAGGATGGAAGGGCAACTTCAACTTCAAGTTCTTTTAAGAAATATTTATTATGCCTGCTAGACTAAAGCAAAGTATGCCAAGGAGAAAAAAAAAAAAGAGAGAGAGAGAGAGAGAGAGAGGGAGGGAGGGAGGGAAGAAGGAAGGAAGGAAGGAAGGAAGGAAGGAAGGAAGGAAGGAAGGAAGGAAGGAAGGAAGGAAGATAGATAGATAGAAAAGAAAAGAAAAGAAAAGAAAAGAAAAGAAAAGAAAAAAGAAGAAAGACAAAAGAAGGAAGGAAGGAAGAAGAAAGAAAGACCAAAAGAAAGACCAAAAAAAGAAAGAAAGGAAGGAAGAAAGGAAGGAAGAAGAGAAGAGAAGAGAAGAGAAGAGAAGAGAAGAGAAGAGAAGAGAAGAGAAGAGAAGAGAAGAGAAGAGAAGAGAAGAGAAGAGAAGAGAAGAGAAGAGAAGAGATGTTCCTGTTATGAAGAGGCCAGGGGAATATAAAGAATTGTATTTGCTTTGAACTCCCTGATCAAAGTTCCACTTGTATTTAATAAAAGGCATTGCTATGGAAATAAATTAGTTTACATTTAATATGCGACAGTTCAGCGTAAGGGCTATTAACCTACTTTGCACTCTCTTTTAAAGGGAATAAATTGTGGTTGTATTTGCATGAATTTGGTCAACTAGATTTGATTGGAGTACAAATAGACTATGACAGAATAAAAAATGGATTTGTTTTGGGGGAGAAAGGAAGATCTTTGGGATGAATCAACCTAGAATTCAATTCCTTTCCTTTCCTTTCCTTTCCTTTCCTTTCCTTTCCTTTCCTTTCCTTTCCTTTCCTTTCCTTTCCTTTCCTTTCCTTTCCTTTCCTTTCCTTTCCCTATTCCTTTCCCTATTCCTTCCCCTATTCCTAGGCTGCATTAACAGAAGGTTAGAATCAAGATCATGTGAAGTGTTAATACCACTTTACAAGGCCTTGGTAAGACCACACTTTGAATACTGCATCCAATTTTGGTCACCACAATGTAAAAAAGATGTTGAAACTCTAGAAAGAGTCCAGAGAAGAGCAACAAAGTTGATGAGAGGAACATATGAAGAACGGTTGCTGGAATTGTGTATGTCTAGTTTAATGAAAAAAAGGACCAGGGGAGACATGATAGTGGTCTTCCAATATCTCAGGGGTTGCCACAAAGAAGAGGGAGTTAAGCTATTCTCCAAAGCACCTGAAGGCAGGAAAAGAACCAATGGAGGGAAACTCATCAAGGAGAGAAGCAACCTAGAACTAAGGAGAAATTTCTTAAGTAAGAACAATTAACTAGTGGAACAACTTAACAAATGTCTCACTAACCAACATAAATGTTGGGCTCAATTGTGGTCGATATATGTAGGTCTTTGGTAATTCGGGTTTTATATATATAGGTTTTCTATCCCTCTGAACAGGAATGGAAATGTTGTGGAATAGATTCAAGTAAGATGGAGTTTCCTCCAAGTTGATCTTGGAACGAAACTCATTCCCATCCTGTCTCGGCCTTTAGCCATCTTCTGCCTGGACACCACCACCACCACCAGTAGAACCATCAAGTTCCAAACTAGCAAATATATACAAATAATTCCTTTCAGTTAATGGAACCAGGCAGCAGAGGGCTCTCTTTGACATACAAATTTGTGACTTAGTCTCTCTTTGCTGAGAGAGTTCATGGAGATCAAATCCTTCATCCAGATTTTGGTACAGAGTGTAAGATTTGGAGGTAAATTTTATGAACACTTGCTCATCGGAAGAATTGTGGGTGCATTCCACCCTGGAACACCCCCCTCCCCCAAAAAAATAATCCTCTGAAAAAATCGCAGGTAATTGTGAAAGGGACCTTGGAGTCCTATTGGACGATCACTTAAATATTAGCCAAATATGTGCGGAAGCAGCCAAAAAAGCTAATACAATCCTTGGTTCTATAAACAGAGGCATAGGGTCAAAATCAGGTGAAGCATTAGTACCGCTTTATAAAGCCTTAGTAAGGCCATGCCTGGAATATTGCTTCCAGTTTTGGTCACCACATTGCAGAAAAGATGTTGAGATGTTGGGAAAGGGGCAGAGAAGAGCAACTAAGATAATTAAAGGCCTGGAGACTAAAACATAGGAAGAACGGCTGCGGGACTTGGGTTTGGATAGTCTAGAGAAAAGAAGAAATAGGGGTGACATGACAGCAGTGTTCTAGTATCTGAGGGGCTGCCACAAAGAAGAGGGGGTCAAATTATCCCCCAAAGCAGCAGAGGGCAGGACAAGAAACAGTGGTTGGAAACTGACCAAAGAGAGAAGCAACCTGGAATTAAGGAGAAACTTCCTGACAGTGAGGACAATTAACCAGTGGAACAGCTTGCCTCCAGAAATCGTGGGTGCTCCATCACTGGAGATTTTTAAGAAGAGACTAGACAGTCACCTGTCTGAGATGGTATAGGTTCTCCTGCTGAGCAGGGGGCTGGGCTAGAAGACCTCCAAGGTTCCTTCCAGCTCTATTCTATTCTATTAAGGACTAGGGGTGACATGATAGCAGTATTCCAGTATTTGAGAAGTTGCCACAAAGAGGAGGGGGATCAATTCATTTCCCAAAGCATCTGTAGGCAGAACAAGAACTAAGCACCTGTAGGCAGGACTAATCAAGGAGAGAAGCAACCTAGAACTAAGGAGAAACTTCCTAACGATGAGAACAATTAACCAGTGGAACAACTTGCCTTCAGAAGTTGTGGGTGCTCCATCACTGGAAGTTTTTAAGAAGAGATTGGATAGTCACTTGTCTAGAATGGTACAGGGGCTCCTGCTTGAGCAGGAGGTTGGACTAGAAGACCTCCAGGATCCCTTCCAGCTCTACTGTGGTTGATTGATTGGTTGATTGATTGATTGGTTGGTTGGTTGGTTGGTTGGTTGGTTGGTTGGTTGGTTGGTTGGTTGGTTTAGAAGAACATTTCAGACCCATTTCATTATTTGGAGAGCTGTAGTGGAAGAATACTAAGATTCTTGATTGTTTGGATTCCTTTGAGAACGTGCACCAATGATGTAACCTAGCTACACAATGAAACATCTCCAAGGAGGGAAGCAAGCTCAGAGGATATGAAGGGACACTGGAGAGAAGTACAAGCTGGTGGAACCAGTGGTACAGCTTGCCTTCAGAAGTTGTGGGTGCTCCCATCACTGTAGGCCTTAAAGAAGAGTCTGGATAGCCACTTGTCTGGAATGATACAGGGTCTCCTGCTTGAGCAGGGGATTGGACTAGAACAGGGGTCTTCAAACTTGGCCCTTTTATGACTCATGGACTTCAACTCCCAGAATTCCTCAGCCAGGCACACTGAAGTCCATGAGTCATAAAAGGGCCGAGTTTGAAGACCCCCAGACTAGAAGATCTCCAATTTCCCTTCCAATTCTGTGATTCTGTTATCTGTTTAACCTACATTTGGTTGCCAGGACGATGTTTTTCCATCCTTGGCTTGGGTTCATCATTGCTGTGTGACCCAGTGCAATCATCTCAAGCAACAGCAGAATCATTGAGAAATTGTGGCTTTGGTCTTCCTGACTGTACCTCTGTTTACCTTTAGTGCAGATGGTTTGTTTTAGCCATCCATAAGCCAGCTATTTCTCCCCTATCTTCTGCGATCCAGTGAAGTCAATATGAGCAGGGATGTAGTGTATGAACTCAGAAATTGCCACCTAAATAAATATTTGCTGAGATCAGTGAATTCTATCCTTTTCCCTCTACGCAATCTCAAACAAAAGCATCTCTGTATTTTATTGCAGCCATTCAAACATAGAAGATCTATTTAACAGCTCTTTCTGGTTGCTTAAGTCTATGCCAGCATGGATATCGCTGGCATGTAGCTTTGCAAAATTCTCTGGACATACTTGCTTTGTAAAGCTCGTTCTCAGTGGTGCTCAGGATTACATTCAATCAATCAATCAATCAATCAATCAATCAATCAATCAATCAATCAATCAATGAATCAATCAGAATAGACCTGGAAGGGACCTTCAAGTTCTTCTACTGCAACCCCCTGATCAAGCAGGAGACCCTATACTATGTCCAAGCACCCAAAACATCTGAAGGCAAGCTGTTCCACTGGTTAATTGTCCTCACTGTTAGGAAATTTCTCCTTAATTCAGGTTGCTTCTCTCCTTGATTAGTTTCCATCCGTTGCTTCTTGTCCTGCCTTCAGGTGCTTTGGAGAATACGTTGACCCCCTCTTCTTTGTGGCAGCCCCTGATATATTGAAACACTGCTATCATGTTCCCCCTAGTCCTTCTTTTCTCTAGACTGGCCCTACCCAGTTCCGGCAACTGTTTTTCCACCAGCTCAATCAGAAGGTATAAAAACCCACCCACTCTCAACTCCATTTGGTCAGCTGTCCCAGAACTGCATGCTCTTGCTGGTTCTGCTCATCAATAAACAAGAACTTTCTTTCCTAAGCAGTCAGCCTCCGTTTTTATTCCCGGCTTGGAACTGGACCTGATCTTTCTTTCAACAATGTCACCCCTGGACCTTCTTTTCTCTAGACTGGCCTTACCCGATTCATACAACTGTTCTTCATGTCTTTTAGTCTCCAGGCCTTTAATCCTCTTAGTTGCTCTTCTTTGTACTTTTTCCAAAGTTTCAACATCTTTTTTGTAATGTGGTGACCAAAACTGGATGCAGTATTTATTCAAGACCGTGTTGACATCATTTACACAGGAGGGAACTGTAAGGTTAGGGTGAAGGAGGATCCAGTATTTCCCAATAGTGTCTCTTTAACCATTGAAAGTTAAACAGATCTTCTTTTTAGGATACTTTTTTTTTACTGATTTTCAGTTGGAATCAGTTGCCCTGTTTTTTTTTTTCCATCTTTCATTCTTTCCAGATGCTAGTCGGATCATCTGTGGATGGAGAAGCCCCAAGAAGCTAAGGAAATTTCGATACCTACCAATTTCTCTGAAGGTAGCAAAGGAATTCCTTCAACCTTGCTACTTATAGTTGAACAGGGATAAGCTTTCTGACCACGCATTTCATCCCAAAGCAAAAAGTTCTCCCCATGCTGAGAATGAAGTGTAGGAAGACAGCAGCACCCCCTCCCCCTGGGATAGAAATATTTTTGGGGATATTAAAAAAGCAGAATATATTTCTCCAAAGGAATAATGGAAAATCTTAGGCAGAAGCCTTCCCCTCAAGTCTCTCTGCCCCAAGCCGAAACCAGGTCTGTAGAAATGCAGATTTGATAATCCTTTCAGAAAGACTGGAGCCAGGAAGCTTAGAGCTGATGGGATTAGAAAGACAAAGATCCCTAGAACCAACAACCCCTCACCAGAAAAAAAATCCAACACAGGACATAGCCATCAGCCCCAGCCCCAGGGAAGCAGGACATGACCTTTAGGACATAATAGGATTAACCCACCACTATCAGAATACTAGAAGGGCACATTCAGACTCAGGTCAAAGTTGATGCCACAGGAACAACTCCAAAAGCCCAAGAAAGTATAAAAACCCACCACTCCCAGCAACCTGTGGCCAGCTGCTCCAGAGCCACATGTCTTGTGGCTCTGCTCTTCAATAAACTATAACCTTCTTTCCTAAAGCAGCCTCCATTTTGTTTATTCCCGGCTTGGACTGGACCCTGATGAAGATGTTTCTTTCAACAGAGGATTAGAAATAAAACATTCTCTCCCTTTGACTTTTGCTTCTAAAAGTGATTTCAAGAAGCACAGCTGAATGTTTCTCTCCTGCTTCCAGTTGTTCATTTATTTTCAAATACAGATAGTCCTTGACTTATCGACCATAACTGAAGCCAAAATTTCTGTTGCTAAGTGAAACATTTGTTAAATGAGTGAGTTTGCCCTGCTTTACAATCTTTCCGGCCACTCTTGTTAAGTGAATCTGACTTCACCCACTGCTTGTCAGAAAGTCGCAAAAGGGGATCACGTGACCCCAGGAACACTGCAACTGTCATAAATACGAGTCAGTTGCCAAGCGTCTGAATTTTGATCATGTGACCCTGGGGATGTTGCAATGGTCGTAAGTCTGAAAACTGGTCATAAGTCACTTTTTCAGTGCCATTGTAACTTTACCATGGTCACTAAACAAGCTGTTGTCAGTTGAGGACTATCTGTAATTCTTCCTCATCGTGGGGGAAGCCAGACAATCCTCTCCCACCCCTACCATAATTAAATTTTCTCAAGGAGAACTTTTAGAATAGAACAGAATAGAGCTGGAAGGGACCTTGGAGGTCTTGCAGCTACTATGATTGTTGGCTGAGCAGGGACAAAAATAGCCAGAGAAATTGTTGAAGCTTGGGAAACAGGCCCCTGGTTAGTTTATAGGAGTGCTGATTTACCACCAACCTATCAGCTACTTAGGAGCCAAGGGTACAGGGCACAACCTGCCCCCTCCCAACAATTAAGAACTTAATAGCCAGCCATCAACCTCCTAATTAACAACTAAAGGCTGCACACAACCAGGAACCGTATAAATATAATGCATAGAATAGCCCAATGCACATTATTCTGGAGAGAGAGGTGTTCCCTGATGATGGGCTCCAGCACAAGCCTGAAAGTTCCAAAATTCTGACCATCACCACCCCTTTTTAGTCACATGAACTTTTTAGTCACATGAACTTCAGGAGCTTGGCAATCAGGCTCAATCAATCAGAAAAGAGCTGAAAGGGACCTTGGAGGTCTTCTAGTCCAACCCCCTGCTCAAGCAGGAGACCCTATACCATTCCAGACAGGTGACTGTCCACAGTCTCTTCTTAAAAACCTCCAGGGATGGAGCGCCCACAATTTCTGGAGGCAAAGCTGTTCCACTGGTTGATTACCCTCACTGTCAGGAAGTTTCTCCTTAATTCCAGGTTGCTTCTCTCTTTGATCAGTTTCCAACCATTGTTTCTTGTCCTGCCTTCTGGTGCTTTGGAGAATAACGTGACTCCCTCTTCTTTGTGGCAGCCTGGAATACTGGAATACTGCTATCATGTCTCCTCTATTTCTTCATAGAGAACTGTGGTTGGTCAATAGATGCTGGCATTCTTGGTCTTCAAACCATCTTCTGGAAATCAGAGTAGGGTTCTGGTGCCCACGGCCACAAAATTAATCAGGCAACGCTCCCTCCCTTTAGAAAACGAACAGGTTAACTTCTCAAGATAGGTGTAAAGGAGAGGAAGGGACAAAAGAGTTGGGGATGGAAAGCTGATAATGAGGACATGAGAAGTGTGGGACATTTATCAGTTTAACGCCCCGAAATCCCAGCTTTGTGTCTCCACTTTCAAATCCTCAAAGGTGAACCTCCTTCACCTCTTAATTTAATTGACTATTGTTCTGCTCTCAGCACAAATTCATCTGCATGTCTTAAAACTGGATTAGATTTCTTTTTTCTTTTTTCCTGCTATGAGTCCTTTGGACAGAACTAATTAAACTCTCAGAGAAACCTGATGGGTCCCCCAGATTATCTGCTTGTGTTACACACACACACACATCACACACAAATATACATACATATATACATGCACACAGATATTACATATATACCGCAAACAGGCACACACTATATACTGTGTGTGTATATAGTCTCTGTGTGTGTGTGTTTGTGTGTGTGTATGTCTTGGGTGTTTTTTTTAATGCATATATATATATATATATATATATATATATATATATATATATATATATATGTCTTTAATAATTTTAAATATTGGAATCCCAGGTATGGACATTTAAAGTCAATTAAATAAAATAATGAACTCTGGGATATTAGAAAAAGGCTTCTTTATTGCTGAGCTTTCGTTAACAACCTGTTAACATCATCAGAGCAAAGGGCTAAATGGCAAGGGAGCATGTGCATAAATTCACATAACAGTTGGAAAACGGTTACATTGTGGCATGTGCACATATCGTGCTTAGGAAGCTCGTTTAGAAAAAATCACATTGACAATAGCAGGTATACAGCAGTAAGTCTCCCGACAAGATTTAAAAGTCGCGCTTATCAGCTGTTAGGCGCGCAAGCCGGATCGTGCCTGTCAGCTGTTCGGCGCGAGGTTAACAGGGAGCCGCGCGGAGTCTTGTGCCGGCTGGATTCTTTCAGTGGAGAGCAGCTTGGATGTTCGTCTTGCCCTCTCACATGCAGGTGTTGTGGGACTGGATCTGTCAGCTGTTTGGCGCGTAAGTCGGATCGCTCTCATCAGCTGTTCGGCGCGAGGTTTTTCGGGGCATTGCGTGAAGTCTTGTGCCGGCTGGATTCCTTCCGTAGAGGGCAGTTTTGATGTTCGTCTTGCCCTCTCACGTGCAGGTGCTGTGGGACCAGATCTGCAGGGAGAGAAAGTAGATGCCCTCGTAGGGCATGTAAGTGGTTTGCTTGTCCTTATTCCCCCCCCCCTTTTTTTTGGAACGTTGTGGAATCGTTATTGTTATAGGAGTCACTCTTTTGGATTTCGCAGTTTTTCCAGAGTAAGGTTGCTGCGTGTGTGTGTATTGTTGTGTATAATCAATTAGAATGTTTGTGTGTGGTTGTTTGTTGTGTTTGTCTGTTGTGGGTGGTTTTGCAGAGTTTTGGAATTGGGTTGTAACAGCTTGTTTTATTGCAGGTGTCAATTCTGGTCTAGGTCTTAATATTCTGCTTCTGTTCAGGTCTTGTGTATGTATGTTTTGTTGTGTGTGAGTGTCTTGTGAGATTGGATTTATGTTTTGGATGTTTGTGTCATGGATGCAGTGGTCAGTAGTGTTGTTGCTTCTGTGTGTGAAAGTGTCAGGATGTGTTGTGTTGGTTGTGCAAGTTGTCATGGTTGTGTTAGAGTTGTGTTCTTTATTTGGATTAGATGAAAAGAGTTGTGTTGAAGAAAGGGTGTCTGTTATGTTGGTTAGGAGTTTGGCATGTGGCTGAGGTGGTGTTATCGTGTTGTTGTTGGTTGAGTTGAAGTGTTTAGGTGTTTTGTGTTGCTGTAAGTGACTTTTTAGGGTTTGGTAAGGGGGTAGTAGGTCAATGTGTCTGTTGATGGAATGGCAGTCTGAAAACCAAGCTTCTTTTAGAAGACGGCCGCCTTTGGTGGAATCTTGAGCTATGACTTTTGCCTCTTTAAAGTTGAAAGTGTGGCCATGTTCGAATATATGAGTCCAGACTTGGGAGCGTTGTTCCTGCCTTTTTATTGCTAAAACATGCTCATGTATTCTTGTTTTAAGTCTTTTTGATGTTTCTCCAATGTAGTTACATTGGCATGTATTGCATTCAATTTTGTATATGATGGAGGATAAATCACTGGTTGGTAATGGTTCTTTGGGCCGCATCAGCTTGGAGCGTAATGTTTGGTTGGGTTTGTGTGCGATGTTGATGTTATATGGGGCAAGAATTCTGGCAGTGGCTTCTGAGACTCCATTGATATACGGGATTGTTGCCCAAGTTGTAGTAGCTGAAGAATTGTGGATTGAGTGTGGTGTCCTATCCTTGCAGCAACGCCTAATGAAACTTAGTGGGTAATCATTCTGTTTACATATGCGGAGTAGGTGGGCTTTCTCTTTAGATTTTGCTGTTTCTGTGCTGCAGTGGGTCTTGATTCTTTTGAATAATGTTCTTATACAGCTGACTTTGTGTGATGTGGGATGATTGCTTAAATAGTGAAGGATTCTATCTGTGTGGGTGGTTTTACGATATATGGAGGTTGATAAATTTCCATCTGGGAGGCGATGGACTAGCACATCCAGGAAAGGTAAGGAGTTGTTGCTCTCTTCTTCTGCGGTAAATTGGATGTCTGGATGGAGTAGAAAAATGCCCCGAAAAACCTCGCGCCGAACAGCTGATGAGAGCGATCCGACTTACGCGCCAAACAGCTGACAGATCCAGTCCCACAACACCTGCACGTGAGAGGGCGAGACGAACATCCAAGCTACTCTCCACTAAAAAGAATCCAGCCGGCACAAGACTCCGCGCGGCTCCCTGTTAACCTCGCGCCGAACAACTGACAGGCACGCTCCGGCTTGCGCGCCTGACAGCTGTCAAGCGCGACTTTTAAATCTTGTCGGGAGACTTTCTACTGTATACCTACTACCGTCAATGTGATTTTTCTAAACGAGCTTCCTAAGCACGCTATGTGCACATGCCACAATGTAACCGTTTTCCAACTGTTATGTGAATTTATGCACATGCTCCCTTGCCATTTAGCCCTTTGCTCTGATGATGTTAACAGGTTGTTAACGAAAGCTCAGCAATAAAGAAGCCCCTTTTTCTAATATCCCAGAGTTCATTATTTTATTTAATTGACTTTAAATATATATATATATATATATATATATATATATATATATATATATATATATATATATATATATATATATATATATATATATATATATATATATATATATATATATATATATATATATATATGCATATTGTTCTGTTCGCAGGACAGACATGAAGACGAGGCAGTTGGTGCAAAATATGTTCTTTATTGAAGACATTTACTGAACAGAAGCAAGTGAGAAAATGGCAACATGCCCTTTTTATACTTCCCCTGCAAGGGGAGGCTCAACCAATGAATTCTCATTGTGGATGAAATGGAAAAGAATTGGGTGGGAATGTTAGATTTTATATATTATATATATATATGGCAGTTTGCCGGTAGATTACCAGCTTCTATTAGCAAGTTCTCCAGAAGGAATCAAGAGTGAACAATTTTAGCCATGAGTTCCATCTCCAAGACGGATACATGATGACATTTAGACCCTGCACGCTACTATCCACTTATTGAACAGGTGCCTCCATAATGCTAAAAGACAAAACAGTGGTAACACCATTTATGAATGGATGCAATGGGTGTGTCAGATCATGTAACACCTTTCCATATACCATGTCTTGTGCCAAGCTCCTTCTTGGTCTCTTGATCACAACTAGCAAAATAACATTTATTAACGCACCCACCTCATGCATTTCCCCAAGAACGTCTAGATGATGAATAGAGATGGACAATGCCCTGTGAGTGGCAGGAGAAAAACTATCTCCTAAAACAGGGAGAATGGGCATTTTAACGATAACAATAATAGAGTTGGACAGACCTTTGAGGTCTTCTAGTCCAGCCCCCTGCTCAAGCAGGAGGAACTATACCATTTCAGACAAATGGCTGTCCAGTCTCTTCTTAAAAACTTCCAGTGTTGGAGCATCCACAACTTCTGGAGGCAGGTTGTTCCACTGATTAATTGTTCTCACTGTCAGGAAATTTCTCCTTAGTTGTAGGTTGCTTCTCTCCTTGAGATTTTATTTAAGAAAAGAGCAGCGAAACCCACTCTAATAAATAAACCAGGCTGGGTTAAGCACTTATAATGCCGGTGTCTGTGATAAGGGATGGAGACATTAATATCAAATGCTTCACCATAAACGAGGATGGTGGCATTCAAAATGATGTATTGTGCCTCCCTGGTTCATAACATGACATGCTTTTAAAGTTATTATTACTGTTTTGGGCAAGAGCAGGAAGGAAGAACAGGAAGAAGAGAACCGAAGTGAAGACGAAATGAAATTGGCTAAAAAAGGAAGTAACTGGGCAGGGTTTTCTGTAAATCCTTGTCTTCAGGTTTATCGGAAGCCCTTTTGCAAGGATGCCAACTATGCAACTGTGTGTTCTTGTTGTTTCTACAATTGTTGCACAGGACAAGAGGGATACCTAAGTTTGGGCTGATGGGTTTGGGTTGTGCTGTCTGACGGGGCAACAAAAAAGAAATGGCAGCAAATTATTGGAGAGTCCTGAGAGTTAAGGGTGTATCAAGATGATTGAGAATCTCTTCCCCCCCCCCAAGGATATCGGCCACCATTTTGGTTAGAATGAAAGAATCGTCGTGTTTTTATATATATAATATATACAATCTATCTATCTATCTATCTATCTATCTATCTATCTATCTATCTATCTATCTATCTATCTATCTATCTATCTATCTATCTATCTATCTATCTATCTATCTATCTATCTATCTATCATCTATCTATCTATCTATCTATCTATCTATCTATCTATCTATCTATCTATCTATCTATCTATCATCTATCTATATCTATATATATCTATCTATCATCTATCTATCTACCTCTCTCTCTCTGTATCATCTATCTCTCTACCTCTCTGTGTCTCTGTGTCTCTACCTCTCTGTGTCTCTGTGTCTCTGTGTCTCTCTCTGTCTCTCTGTCTCTCTGTCTCTCTGTCTCTCTCTCTCTCTATCTATCTATCTATCTCTATATCTATATCCTTCTATGTATCTATCTATACTTTATATATATATAAACTAACAACTGTTTGATAAACTTAGCTTTATTAAGTTTATTAAGCTTTATTTAGTTTATTAAACAGTTGTTTTTATATTTATCTTGGTGTTCGACTATTTTTCTCAACATGAATGCACCCGGGATTCGCATTTTTAGTATAATTAGAGACTATATATATTGAAAACATCATGATTGTTTCATCTAACCAAAATGTACAAATGTACCAAAATGTTCTCTTCTCTTCTCTTCTCTTCTCTTCTCTTCTCTTCTCTTCTCTTCTCTTCTCTTCTCTTCTCTTCTCTTCTCTTCTCTTCTCTTCTCTTCTCTTCTCTTCTCTTCTCTTCTCTTCTCTTCTCTTCTCCTCTCCTCTCCTCTCCTCTCCTACTCTACTCTACTCTACTCTACTCTACTCTACTCTACTCTACTCTACTCTACTCTATACTTTACTCTATTCTTCCATGCCATGCCATGCCATGCCATTCTGGTGGCCAACATCCTTATATATAAAGGTTTTATATATAAAGTTCTTGTCCTAGAGCAAAATCTATTAGCCTGTTGCCTCGCCTCTATTATCTCTTTCACCACTTCCACAGGGGTCAGTCGCTTTTTCTCCAGGTATTGTTCCTCCTATTTTTGCCTTAAAGTCACCCATTAATATTTTGTATCAGCATTTTCCTTTGCCTTGAAAGTGGGCCACATCGTCGTAAAACTCTTTGACCTCATCATCATTATAGCTTATTGTTGGCCCGTAAGCTTGGATGATTTGAAGCTTGTATTGTTTGTTCAATTGAATGATGCATTGGGCTGCTCTGTCTGATATACTTTCAAACTTTACTACAGAGTCTTTCAGCTTTGGGTTGATGAGATGAGCCCCATTGTCCATCTTCGGTACCTCTAGTGTAGAGTAGATGCCCAGACCAAAACTCAATGATCTAAAAATCATCTGGGTTATTTCAGAAAGAGTATATTTCACGTGTTGAATGAAGATGATGTCCAAGCAAGGCTTTTTACAGTTGGATCTGAAGTCTAATAAACCAATTTGTGAAACAACTGTTTAACTGCTTTATTTAATTATTTAATTATATGCTAAAGCATATAAGGAACGGCTGCTGGAATTGGGTATGTCTAGTTTAATGAAGAGAAGGACGAAGGATGACAGGATAGCAGTCTTCCAATATCTCAGGGGCTGCCACAAAGAAGAGGGAGTGAAGCGCCTGAAGGCAGGACAAGAAGCAACGGATGGAAACTAATCAAGGAGAGAAGCAACCTAGAACTGAGGAGAAACTTCCTGACAGTTAGAACAATTAACCAGTGGAACAACCTGCCTCCAGGGGCAGTGAATGCTCCAACACTGGAAGTTTTTAAGAAGAGACTGAAATGGTATAGGGTTTCCTGCCTGAGCAGGGGGTTGGACTAGATGACCTCCAAGGTCCCTTCCAACTTTATCTTTATTATTATTATTATTATTATTATTATTATTATTATTATTATTATTATTATTATTATTATTATTATTATTATTATTATTATTATTATTATTATTATTATTATTATTATTATTATTATTACAGTTGGATCTGAAGTCTAATAAACCAATTTGTGAAACAACTGTTTAACTGCTTTATTTATTGAATTTATTGAATTTATTTGCCAACCATCTCATGGTTCATATCTACGGAGATTCTCAGTCATCCAAGTCATGGCTGTCCCAAAAGGCAACCTATCTCCAGTCTACAACACAGTCCTTTCGGCAGTTCCAAGAAGGTTCCACACCCATTTGCATCATTCAGTGAGATAAACCTCCAAGGGGGTCTCAACGATTCTCAGAGAGAGCACTAATGACCAGATGACTGCAAGGAATATAAATCCTTCCATCCTCCACCATTCAGTCAGAACATGAAGAAGCTTCTTGGGTGAGAAGCGAAAAGCCTTCAAGAGAAAAAACAAGAAAGTCCAGTTGCCTCCTGAAAAAGCATCTTTGGGACAACCATGACCTGGATGACTGAGAATCTCCATAGACAAATGTAAGAAGTCACAAGCATGTCCTGTGAACTGAGATCAGCTAATCTTGCCTAGTCTCATCTCAGCTACAAACTGACTGGATTTTTTTGGGGAAAAAAAAGCACCTTTGGGATATCTCATGGTTCAGATGACCTTGAGCAAAACTTGATGTCTAGGCTTGCTCGCCACAAGACCACCAATTCTCCAATCCCCACAATAAATTTCTGCACCATCCCAGGTAAGATCTAGCATAAGGAAAGAGAGAGAGAGAGAAAAAAAAGGGAAAGGAGAAAAGAGATTTGAGGTATTTGTAAACAAAAGTGATATGTAACGAATAAATAAATTCAAATCTGACCAAGCAGAATGTATTTTATCTGTTAGCCATTAACCATATTCCCCAGTGAGGCAGAACAGATGTATTATAAGTAATGTCTTTTTTTAAAACTTGCAAAGATAAACACACACACACGCAAATATAAAATTGTGAAAAGCTCTTAAATTAGGAGTAATAAAGTGATATCTGCAACCGTGTTTGGAAAAGGCACTTTGTTGCAATATTGATGACAGCAAAAATGGTGACGGGGAAAATGTTAAAATACCTTTTCCCTTTAGCTCATTTGTTAAATTTGTGCCGAGCAGTCAGTTGTTAACCTGTTGAATAACAACAATAATGTACACAAATGTAAGGAGAACTCAAATTGAGAAAATTCAGCAAAACGATAAATGCTGGTTAGGCAAAGAACAGGAGGAGACTGTGGAACACCTGGTAGGTGGATAGAAGGAGACTAAGCACAGTGTTTGGTAAGACACAAGAAAACCGCCACCTTTATTTATTGGAATAGCAATAGCAATAGCACTTAGACTTATATACCGCTTCATAGTGCTTTACAGCCCTGTCTAAGCGGTTTATAGAGTCAGCATATTTGCCCCCAACAATCTGGGTCCTCATTTTACCAACCCTGAAGGATGGAAGGCTGAGTCAACCTTGATCCAGTCAGAATTGAACTCCAGGCTGTGGGCAGAGTTGGCCTGCAGTACTGCATACTAGCCACTGTGCCACCATGACAAGGAAGGAAGGAAGGAAGGAAGGAAGGAAGGAAGGAAGGAAGGAAGGAAGGAAGGAAGGAAGGAAGGAAGGAAGGAAGGAAGGAGAAGGGGTGGAAAGAGAAGGGGAGAGAAGGGACGGGGAATCAGAGGGAGGGAGGGATGAAGGAAGGAAGATAAGGAAGGAATAGCAATAGCACTTGGACTTATATACCGCTTCACAGTGCTTTACAACACACTCTAAGCAGTTTACAGAGTCAGCCTATTGCCCCCAACAATCTGGGTCCTCATTTTACTGACCTCAGAAGGATGGACAGCTGAGTCAACCTTGAGCCAGTCAGGATCGAACTCCTGGCTATGGGCAGAGTCAGCCTGCAATACTGCATTCTACCCTCTGCATCACCAGAGCTCTTAATCATTATAAGAACAATAACTCACCAGCAGGAAAAGAGTAGGGGGATCTTAGTACCGATTTTAAAAAAAAAGCCCTTGTCATTTTAATCAGTTTTCTATTTATAAATGTATTCATAGTTCTATTTTTATTACACTGCGAGCCATCCAGAGTCGCTTTGGATGGCAAGATGGGCAGCGTATAGACTCATCAAAGAGCAGGTACCAGTCGTAATTGGGAGAGCCTTTGCACAACACAAAGCATTGTGCACCAGCTGCACTCTGTCCTCATTCCTAAACACGCCAAAAAAAAAACCCCACACAGATTTGGCATCTCTGTAAAAAAAAAAAAAAAAGCAAAGGCCTGAACTGGCGTTTTCCTGATTTGTGGAGGCTACGGCACAATGCAAACCTTGATGTTAGAAATATGGAGGCTACGCGGATTTGCTTTTAAGCCTGGCCCGTAAGGGGCGTTTGCAGTCTGGAAGGCAGCAGGAATTATGAGTACACAAAGCAAAACTTTCTCTCAATTGACACAGGAAGCCCAAACCTTAGAGCTAAGAAACCTCATCTTTCTACTTATTTTTTTTGCCCTTGCCAACAGAGGACTGAGGGCACCAGGTTGCGTTGTAGCATCTCAACCGCCTAATAACAGACGAGCTCCTGTATGGCGAACGCTAACCAATTATTCACTGTAAATCTCCATAGGGCCAAGTCATGGGGAGGAGGAGGAGGAGTGGGACTGGAGAGAGTGAAGGCTGGAACAGAGAGAAGAGAAAGAGGAAGAAAAACCTGCTGCGCGCATTACGGCTTGCCCTTAAAGAAAATGCATCATCAATCCATCAGGAATGAAATTTTTGTGTTCTCTAATATTAATGTTTAAGGCAACGCTCTTCTGGCGTATTGATTCTCCATGGGCCGGAAGAACTGGAAAAGAAACAGTTTTCAAAATGCGGTTTTCAGTTTCTTTAATATTGCAGTTCATCTTATGGCAAAATTTCCTTTGTGTGTGTGTGTGTGTTTGTGCGTGCGTGCGTGCGTGTATACCTTCCGTCCGTTGTATAATAGGTGGGTGAGTGAGAGAAAAGGAAACAGAAAGGTGGAGAAGTAATAACAGAATAAAAGAAGAATGGAATGGAATGGAATGGAATGGAATGGAATGGAATGGAATGGAATAGAATAGAATAGAATAGAATAGAATAGAATAGAATAGAGTAGAGTAGAGTAGAGTAGAGTAGAGTAGAGTAGAGTAGAGTAGAGTAGAGTAGAGTAGAGTAGAGTAGAGTAGAGTAGAGTAGAGTAGAATAGAATAGAATAGAATAGAATAGAATAGAGTGGAGTAGAGTAGAGTATAGAGTAGAGTAGAGTAGAGTAGAATAGAGTAGAGTAGAGAAAGACTAGAATAGAATATAATATAATACAATAGAATAGAGTAGAGTAGAGTAGAGTAGAGTAGAGTAGAGTAGAGTAGAGTAGAGTAGAGTAGAGTAGAGAAAGACTAGAATAGAATAGAATAGAATAGAATAGAATAGAATAGAATAGAATAGAATAGAATAGAATAGAATAGAATAGAATAGAATAGAATAGAATAGAATAGAATAGAATAGAATAGAATAGAATAACAGAGTTGGAAGGGATCTTGGAGGTCTTCTAGTCCAACCCCCTGCTCAAGGCAAGAGATGCTATAGTACCATTTCACACAAAGGGTTGTGTATTCTCTTCTGGAAAACCTCCAGTGATGGAGTAACACAACTGAAATTTTGGAGATTGCATTTATGGGAGGACATTCTTCATTTACTCCATTCTTCTAGTGACTCTGTCTAGTGATGTGGTCAAATCTTACTGGCGTACAATCTGTGGTTAGAAACATCTATAGCAGGGATGGCCAATCTTGGCAACTTTAGGTCCTGTGGACTTCAACTCCCAGAATTCACCAACCACACAACGCTAGTTTTTTGGGGGGGATTCTGGGAGTTGAAGTCCATGAGTCTTAAAGTAGCCAAGGTTGGATCCCCTTATCTGTAGGATGTTTGACATTTGCATTTTTCTGTTGACTTCCCAATATTTTCTCAGTCTGATCAGCAAAAGTTGTACAGATCCTCAAACATCCCTTTCCTGCATACAACTTTCTCAGTCCATCTGTTGTTCGTTTACTTCTCCCACACACATACACCCCAAAGATTGAAAAGAAAATACATTAAAAAAAATAAATTTCACCCTGAATAAGGAGAGTAGAGGTATCTTTTATTTTTAGGCAAACAACTTGCCTAATTCAATTCAGGAAGCACCAGAGAAAGGATGCTACAAGCATTTTTAATTATCTATCTATCTATCTATCTATCTATCTATCTATCTATCTATCTATCTATCTATCTATCTATCTATCTATCTATCTATCTATCTATCTATCTATATCTATCTATCTATATCTATCTATCTATCTATCTATCTGTGTCTATCTGTCCATCCGTTCCATCCATCCATCCATCCATCCATCTATCATCCATCCATTTGTCCGTCCATCATCATCTCTCTCCCCCCCTTATTTCTTATCTATATATCTTGTATCTATCATCTATCTATCCATCATCTATCTATCCTATCTAGTCATCATCTATCATCTATCTATCTATCTATCTATCTATCTATCTATCTATCTATCTATCTATCTATCTATCTATCTATCTATCTATCTATCTATCTATCTATCTATCTATCTATCTATCTATCTATCTATCTATCTATCTATCTATCTATCTATCTATCTATCTATCTATCTATCTATCTATCTATCTATCTATCTATCTATCTATCTATCTATCTATCTATCTATCTATCTATCTCTGTCTTTCTGTGTTTGACTGTCTGTCTGTCCATCCCTCCCCCCTTCCCCCCTCTCCATTCTATTCCTCAACTATGCAACCCTTTTTGAATTTTTTTGTCTGAAGGCAAAGACCCTTTGGAAACTCTTCCTTTAATCCGGATGCTGTTCTTGCCCAGATGCTCTTTAACCTCCTAAGTCCTTTAGTAGATAAGACTGCACGTAGGCTACGACTTTTCAAAGCTGTGTGGCCTAAGGGTATTCTGCAGCACGACTGAGTTTTCTCTTGATTCCAGGCTCCCAAGAAGTATCCAGAGCAAAACCGATATAAACACATCTAAAGGGAGCCGTACAAATATCTCTACTTCCATGACATGCACACAAATATCGGTGACATCTATTTGCAGAAACAACGCAAATTAGGGGGGAAAAATGCAAGCCACAAAGCATCAGGGGTTGGACTAGATGACTTCCAAGGTCCCTTCCAACTACTACTACTACTACTACTACTACTACTACATTTGTTTAAGAAACAGTGCACCAAAGTCAGATTTCCTTATCTTTAGATGGCTTCCATATATAGGTAGACCTGAACTTAGAACAGTCCACTTAGTGACCAAAATTACAACAGCGCTGAAAAAGTAACTTATGACTGTTTTTCACACTTACGACCGTTGCAGCATCCCCAGGATCACGTGATCAAGATTTGGATGCTTGGCAACTGACTCATGTTTATGACGGTTTTGGTGTCCTGGGGTCACGTGATCCCCTTTTGCGGCTTTCTGACCAGCAAAGTCAATGGGGGAAAGGCAGATTCCCTTAAGAACCACATTACTAACTTAACAACTGTGGTGATTTACTTAACAAGTGTGGCAAGAAAGGTCACAAAATGGGGCAAAACTCCTTTAACAAACATAAGATAAGATAGAGATAAGATAACCTTTATTGTCATTTTTATATTGTGGGCACAACGGCACACATCAAAAATGAAATTTAGTTGCCCGCTCTCAAAGTGAAACATATACATGACACACACCTAAACATACTATGTACAACATATATATAGACCCACATCCCTACATATACATAGCAAATAAATATTAAATACTGTCCATCTTGAATATATAACGCAAGGAGGAAGTTTGAGAGTTCGCAAGGTTAATGCTGTATGGAATGAAACTATGGCTGAATCTGGATGTTCTGCTACGGATATCACGAAGCCTCCTCCCAGAAGGTAACAAGGAAAACAGGTCGTGAAGAGGATGGGTAGTGTCCCAGATAATCTTACGGACCCTGCTCAAGCAACGCTTCTGTGCTATGTCCTGAATTGTAGGGAGGGAACTGCCAATGATCTTTTCAGCCATTCTCACCACTCTCTGCACCGCCTTCCTGTCTGAAGCAGTGATGCCTCCAAACCAGACTGTGATGCTGTATGACAGGATGCTCTCGATTGTCCCCCTGTAGAAAGTGGTCAGGACAGGGGAAGGAAGATGTGCTTTTCTCATGCAGCGCAGAAAATGCAGGCGCTGCTGTGCCCGCTTCACCAGTTTCTCACCACGTCAGCCTACTCGTTAGCTGCACACCCAGGAATTTGATGCTGGTAACCATCTCCACAGGTGAATCATTGATGCACAGAGGTGTGTGGCTGTGCCTGTCTCACTTAAGAGCAGACATTTTGGGCTGAATTGTCATCATAACTGCCTGAACATTGCCTACATCAATGGAAATCAATATATACGTATATCGATGGAGCACAGAGGCAGGCGAAGGTTTTTGATCTCTACAAGAATGCTTAACCTCTTCGTGCCCGCCTCCCTTTCTGATTTATCCCTGAAACTGGGGAAAAAAATGAGCAACAAGAAGTAACCCTGGGATACTGTTCTGTAACGTCAGGAGCGACAGTTTGTACGGCTGAAATAGATTTCGTGCATTACATCAAGAGAAATGTGGAATTTGGCTGAAAGCCTTTAAGAAGCTTCTGTGAACTTTGGACCTCAGATTTAATGCGACATGAATGAATTTTAGCTCGGAAGCATCCAACAGAGGACTCTTGCTAATAATAAGAAGAAGCAAGGAAGGAAGGAAGGGGAAAAAAAAATATCTGCCAGACGTAAAATAAAGGCGAGGAAAAGAGAGATGTGCGTTGTTTGAAATTTTTAACATCATAAAGAAGATGCACGCCTAGGCAGTTGATGTCCCGGATGGTTATTTTCTGATAATGCACCTGGTTAAAATAAAGTTTCCCCTCTGGATGCATATATATAATGCCTAGATAAGAACAATTTGGAAATTTTTTTATTACAGCTGCAGTAGGCACAAACAACATTTATGGTACATTAGATAAGATCAAGTACAGGGATACACGGAAAGGGGAGGGAGCCAAAAGGTATTTCCAGAAATATTATTACTTAGTGCCACATCTGGTTAAGTCAACAAGGAGTTTATGAGCTTCAGTTGCAACTAAGCAGTTCAGAAATGAAGAATACATTTGATTTCCTCAAGGGGCGTTCTTTAAAAAACTGCACCTGCCATTTCCTTCCTTTCTCCTCCTCCTCCTCCCTCCCTCCCTAGCTTTCTACTTTCTTCCTCTCTCCCATTCTTTCCTTCTTTCCTTCCTTCCCCTTCCTTCCTTCCTTCCTCCCTCCCTCCCTCCCTCCTTCCCTTCCCTACCCATCCCATTTCCTTCCTTCCTCTCTCTCTCCCTTTCCTCCCGTTCATTAAACCTCTCCGTCTTCCCTCCCCTCTCCTTCCTTCCTTCCTTCCTTCCTTCCTTCCTTCCTTCCTTCCTTCCTAGCTTTTTTCCTCTCTCCCATTCCTTCCTTCTCCCTCCCTCCCTCCCTCCCTCCCTCCCTCCCTTCCTCCTTTCTTTCTTTCTTTCTTTCTTTCTTTCTTTCTTTCTTTCTTTCTTTCTTTCTTTCTTTCTTTCTTTCTTTCTTTCTTTCTTTCTTTCTTTCTTTCTTCTAGTCAACCTCTGCTCAAGCAGAAGACCTTATACCATCCCAGATAAATAGCTGTCCAGTCTCTTCCTGAAAATCTCCGGTAATGGAGTACCCACAACTTCTGGAGGCAAGTCGTTCCACTGATTAATTGCTCTCACTGTTAGGAAATTTCTCCTTAGTTCTAGGCTGGATTTCTCGTTAATGATCTTCCATCTGTTACTTCTTGTCCTGCCATCAGGTGCTTTGAACAATAGGTTGACCCCCTCTTTTCTGTGACAGCTCCTCAAATACTGGAAGACTGCTATTATATCACCTCCTGATCCTTCCCTTCTCCTTCTCTTCCTCCTCCTCCTTCCCTCTCTCCCATCTTTCTCCTTCATTTCCTTGTCCTTATCTTCCTACCATCCTCCTCCTCCTTCCTCCTTCCTCCTTCCTCCTTCCTCCTTCCTTCTTCCTCCTTCCTCCTTCCTCCTTCCTTCTTCCTTCTTCCTTCTTCCTTCTCCCTCTCTTCTGGAGAAGATCTGCCTATCTGATCTTTAAGAGTTGATACAGACTTAGTGGCATATAATCAATCAACGACCCCAATCATTCTATAATTCAGAACTTCTTTCCTAGGCTCAGTTATTGCTCGGATGGACCCCCTGATCGATTTCTGTATTTAGTGAATGCTTAGACCTTAGAGCGGTCAGAAATTTCCAACAAATAAAAATCTCCAGCGTACAAAATATAACTAATAAAACAGCGATCAAAGCAACACTAAGCGAGAATTTAAAATCAGATCGATAGATGAACAATTCTTAGGGCATCCTATCAAAGATTTCCATGTGAACTGGCTTCTGGAAGCCTATCAGGGATCCCAAGGCACCAGAGGAAATATTCCAAAGGAAAATAAAGTTCGTTTAAGATAGAAAGAGGCAAAGAGTTACCTGCAAGGGATGACAGGCAAAAAAAAAAAATAGTATTGTACTGTTGGCAGGCAGAGAGACTATTTCGTACGTAGAAGCAACAATCCGTAATCTCTTGCTTGCTGTGTTTTGCCCTGAAGGGGGTTAACCCCCTGAAATAACATGAAAAGGAGGCGAGCAATGCTGAGGATGGAAGTGTAGAGAGAGAGGTCAGAGTTGGCCAAGTTCTCAAATTTTACAGTATTTATGGATTTGGTCTTTTCAGTCAAGTCAGTTGAGTTTATTTTTTAACCACCACCCCAAATATATATATATATATATATATATATATATATATATATATATATATCCAACTACTGCTTTAAAAGCTATCTGGTGCCCTACATTAGATAAGCCTAGTCCAGTGATGGCGAACCTATGGCACGTGTGCCAGAGGCGCCACTCAGAGCCTTCTCTGTTGGCACGCGCACCACCGCCGACAGCAGCAGGTCCATCAGGCCACCACCGCCGCCCGGAGCAGGAGCCCCACCCAGCACAAAGGAGGCGAAGTGGCCGACTAGCAAGCTCGAATAGAGGTGGTAGAGCAGAGATCACCAACCATTGTTGATTGGTGGACTGGAAGAAAAGGGAGGGGGAAGCATTTTACATGCGTGCATGCGCACATGGGGGCCACGAGCATGCACGCATTGCAAATGGGGCGGGGCTGGTGCCTGCATGATACTAGCCCTGCCCTGTTCTTGTGTGGTGCAGCGCCTTGTAACTGCACCCCACGGCGCGGGGGCGGCCATTTTTGTGCCTTGCAGCACGGTGGTCCATTTTTGCGCCCCCAGTTTTTGCATGCTAGAGGCGGCACTCAGAGGCGCCTCCCTGCTCCCCCCCCCCAAGGGCACCACAATGCTGATGCGGCCCTGGCACTTTGCGATAAATAAGTGGGTTTTGGGTTGCGGTTTGGGCACTCTGTCTCTAAAAGGTTCGCCATCACTGGCCTAGTCTATTTATCGGATTTCCTGCATGGATTGCCCCAGTGACTATGGGGGACAGACGGGGTGGAAGCTAATCACCAGATTGCGAGAACACGAGTGAGCAGTTAGACGAGGAGACCCACTCTCATGGATAGCCTCACATTACAATGAACGAGGACATGCATTCAGCTTTGCAGCTACTATGATTGTTGGCTGAGCAGGGACAAAAATAGCCAGAGAAATTGTTGAAGCTTGGGAAACAAGCCCTTGGTCAGTTTATAGGATTGCTGATTTACCACCAACTATCAGCTATTTAGGAGCCAAGGGTACAGGGCACAACCTGCCCCCTCCCAACAATTAAGAACTTAATAGCCAGCCATCAACACCCTAATTAACAACTAAAGGCTGCACACAACCAGGAACCGTATAAATACAATGCATAGAATAGCCCAATGCACATTATTCTGGAGAGAGAGGTGTTCCCTGATGATGGGCTCCACAATAAGCCTAAAAGTTCCAAAATTCTGACTATCACCACCCCTTTTTAGTCACATGAACTTTTTAGTCACATGAACTTCAGGAGCTTGGCAATCAGGCTCAATCAATCAGAAAAGAGCTGAAAGGGACCTTGGAGGACTTCTAGTCCAACCCCCTACTCAAGCAGGATACCCTATACCATTCCAGACAGGTGACTGTCCAGTCTCTTCTTAAAAACCTCCAGTGATGAAGCACCCATAATTTCTGGAGGCAAGTCATTCCACTGGTTAATTATTTTCACTGTCAGGAAGTTTCTCCTTAATTCCAGGTTGCTTCTCTCCTTGATCAGTTTCCAACCGTTGTTTCTTGTCCTGCCGTCTGGTGCTTTGGAGAATAATTTAACCCCCTCTTCTTTGTGGCAGCCCCTCAAATACTGGAATACTGCTATCATGTTGTAGGAAGTCAGCACCCCCCACAAGAGAATGAAATATTTTGGGGGTATATTAAAAGAGGCAGGATAGAATAATTCCCCTAAAGGAGAAATGGAGAAAACTCTTAACAAAGGCATAAAGCAGCCCCAGTCTTCCTGCTATAGGGGAAAAAAAGACCTCAAGCAAAAAGGCCAGTCGTTAGGAGATTTTAAATGGATTTTCAGAAAGTCTGGGCCAATCTATTCATAAACCATCAGTCCCACAGCTAATGGGATTAAGAATTACATCCCCCCACCCAAATTCTAAGGACATGACATTTAGGACACAACAGGATTAACCCACCACCATCAACACAAGGCTCACTATTTTGCACAATCCCCTGGAGCATCTCAATCAGAAGGTATAAAAACCCACCCACTCTCAACTCCATTTGGTCAGTTCTGTCCCAGAACTGCATGCTGTCGCTGGTTCTGCCCATCAATAAACAAGAACTTTCTTTCCTAAGCAGTCAGCCTCCATTTTTATTCCCGGCTTGTAACTGGACCTGATTTTTCTTTCAAAAATGTCACCCCTAGTCCTTCTTTTCTCTAGACTGGCCTTACCCAATTCCTGCAACCGTTCTTCATATGTTTTAGTCTCCAGGCCTTTAATCCTCTTAGTTGCTCTTCTTTGCACTTTTTCCAAAGTCTCAACATCTTTTTTGTAATGTGGTGACCCAAACCGGATGCAGTATTCCAGGTGTGGCCTTACTAAGGCTTTATAAAACTGTACCAATACTTCTCGTGATCTTGATTCTATGACTCTGTTTATACGACCAAGGATTGTATTAGCTTTTTTGGCTGCTGCCGCACACAGCTGGCTCACATTTAAGGGATCGTCCCCACCAGGACTCCAAGGTCCCTCTCGCAGTTATTGTTTTTGAGCCAGGTTTCGCCTAATCTGTACTTGTATCTTTGTTTTTTTCCTGCCTCGGTGTAAAACCTTGCTTTTCTCCACATTGAATTTCATGTTGTTGGATAGGGCCCATTGTTCAAGTCTGTCAAGATCTTTTTGGATACTGAGCTTGCCTTCTGGATCCTCTAACTACATGCATTCATGAGACCATGATTTACAACATTTCTGCTGACAATTAGCGTTTACTTCCAGTTTTGGGCTAAAAAAACACTCCATAGTGAACAATCAGTTCACTTCAGAACGCTAGCATTCATTTAACAAACATTCCACTTTATGACTGCCACATTCACTTAATGACTGCTGAGATAAGGCTGTAAAATTGGGTCGATCACATGGACCGCCCACCTTGCAACTGTCTCAACTTACGACTGTAATGGGCAGGCACCATTACAGTTGTAAGTTGAGGATGACCCGTGCTTGAGCGGGACTAGGCATACAGCACTATAAAAATTGCTCATATCTATTTTCGCCCATGCTTATAAATAGGATCCTGCTACAGGTTAGTCCTCGACTTACAACAGTTTGTTTAGTGACTGTTTGAAGTTGCAACGGCACCGAAAAAAGTAACTTATGACCGTTTTTCACACTTACGCCCATTGCAGTATCCCCGTGATCACATAATCAATATTCAGACACTTGGCAACTGGCTCATATTTACGATGGTTGGAGTGTCTCGGGATCACGTGATCCCCTTTTGTGACCTTTTCACAAGCAAAGTCAATGGGGAAGCCAGATTCATTTAGCAACCGTGTTACTAACATAGCAACTGTGGTGATTCACTTAGCAACTGTGGCAAGAAAAGTCGTAAAATGGGGCAAAATTCACTTTACAAATGTCTCGCTTAGCAACAGAAATTTTAGGCTCAATTGTCTTCGTAAGTCGAGGACTACCTGTATAATATAGTTTAATCTATCTGTCTTTTTCTAGAAGATTCAGGGATCCCATTTTTTTTTTAAAAAAAATCCTCAGAATTTCTAAAATTAATTCTGGACTTGGATTATGCCTAATTTCCACAACTTTCAGACTTTAGCTTCTTCTGTGCCTCTTCAGACGGATATTTGCTGTAAAGCAACACGATCTGGTGACATTTTTTTAATATAGATTTTGTCAAGAAGCAGATGCTCCAATAAACACTGACAAAAATACATATTCTACACGAAAGAATCTTGAGACAACAGTTGCATTCCAGATTGCTTTATTTGATGCTTTGTTTGTGGTGTTTTATTTATGGGTATGTACTCATTAGTAATGTAGGGGTGAAAAGTAGGAACATTGTTTGTTTTATATGTATATGTGTGTGTGTGTCTGTGTGTGATAGATAGAGAGATAGAGAGAGAGATACAGATAGAGAGAGAGAGAGACAGAGACAGAGAGAGAGACACACAGAGATAGAGATAGATACAGTAGATAGATAGATAGATAGATAGATAGATAGATAGATAGATAGATAGATAGATAGATAGATAGATACATGTAGATAGATAGATAGAGAGAGAGACAGAGAGATAGAGAGACAGATAGAGATAGACATAGATAGAGTGAGAGAGATAGATAGATAGATAGATAGAGACAGATAGACAGACACACACACACATACATATAGAGAGATAAATAGAAAGAGAGAAAGATGATAGATAGATAGACAGACAGATAGATACATAGATAGATAGATAGAGAGAGAGAGAGAGAGAAAGATGATAGAGATAGATAGATGATATAGAGATAGAGATAGACAGATAGATAGATTGATAGAAAGATGATAGATAGATAGATAGATAGATGTAGATAGATAGATAGATAGATAGATAGATAGATAGATGTAGATAGATAGATAGATGTAGATAGATAGATAGAGAGACAGAGAGATAGATAGACAGATATAGACATAGAGAGTGAGAGAGAGAGAGAGAGAGAGAGAGAGAGAGATACAGACACACACACATATAGAGAGATAAATAGAGAGAAAGATAGATAGATAGATGATATAGAGATAGAGAGATAGAGAGATAGAGAGATAGAGATAGAGATAGAGATAGAGATAGAGATAGATAGATAGATAGAGATAGAGATAGAGATAGAGATAGAGATTAGAGATAGAGATAGAGATAGAGATAGAGATAGAGATAGAGATAGAGATAGAGATAGAGATAGAGATAGAGATAGAGATAGAGATAGAGATAAAGATAGAGATAGAGATAGAGATAGAGATAGAGACAGATAGAGATCATTAGTAGATGATATTTTATGCATCTTGATTTCAGTTCCATACAGTTCTTAAATGGGTGATGCGTCTTGTAGAACAAACACATTGGTGTAAAAGTGGAGGTTCAGGTATAGCTGAATCTGAAAATCTCATTGAATTCAGCCAATTGATCAATTAAAACATGAAAGCCAGTAGGCGACTTTGGGCCAATCACTAGGAGACGGAGAGCTCTAGTCCCGTCTATAGGCATGAAAGCTAACTGGGTGACTTTGGGCCAATCACTAGGAGACGGAGAGCTCTAGTCCCGTCTATAGGCATGAAAGCTAACTGGGTGACTTTGGGCCAATCACCTGGAGACTGTGAGTTCTAGTCCCACCTTCGGCGTGAAAGCCAGCTGGGGGATTTTGGGCCCCTCTCAGCCCAACCCACCTCACAGGGTCGTTATTGTGGGGAAAATAGGAGAAGGAAGGTCCGTTAAGTATATCCGACTCCTTGTGTTACTTCTAAAGCCATAAAACCAGGATAAAAATCTAATATAAAATAAAGTAAAATAATAAAATACAAAATAAAATGAAATGAAATCAGTAAAGTAAAATCATAAAAATAAAGTAAAATAAAATATATAAATATATAAAATAAAATAAAAGAATAAAATAAAATAAACTATAATGAAATAATAAACTAAACTAAAATAGTAATAAATAAAATATAATATAAACTAAACTAAACTAAAATAAAATAAAATAAAAGAATAAAATAAAATAAAATAAAATAAATAATAAACTAAATTAAACTAAATTAAACTAAAATGAAAGAATAAATTAAACTAAAATGATAATAAATAAAATATAAACTAAAATAAAATAAAATAAAATAAATAATAACCTAACCTAACCTAACCTAACCTAAATTAAACTAAACTAAACTAAACTAAACTAAACTAAACTAAACTAAACTAAACTAAACTAAACTAAACTAAACTAAACTAAACTAAACTAAACTAAACTAATAAAATAAAATAAAATAAAATAAAATAAAATAAAATAAAATAAAATAAAATATAAACTAAACTAAACTAATAAAATAAAATAATATATAAAATAAACTAAACTTAAATAAATAATAAACTAAACTAAACTAAACTAAACTAAACTAAACTAAACTAAACTAAACTAAACTAAACTTAAATAAATAATAAACTAAACTAAACTAAACTAAACTAAACTAAACTAAACTAAACTAAACTAAACTAAACTAAACTAAACTAAACTAAACTAAACTAAACTAATAAAATAAAATAAAATAACACAAATGCAATTTTACATGCTTGCAAAGGTCTGGGGGGGTGTGCTTCTCTTTTTAAAAAGAAAAGCTGAGTGAGCTAAATGTGTCTTTTGCTGTAATGTTAGCAATGGAAAGTTTGCTCTTCCAGACCTTTTTGCAAAAGATTGAAGGAGAAGAATGAGCAAAAATCTGAGGTTTTTGCAGTTATGATACATGTATCATCGCACCCTTGCTCTCATTTGCCTGTAGGGTTTCTCTCTCTCTCTCTCTCTCTCTCTCTTTCTCTCTCTCTCTCTTTTTTTCCAGTGGCTTGAAATTGTAAGCATGCTTCAGGAGCCCGTAGGAAAAGAGAGCAGTGGAGTTTGAGAGCGTATTTCATGGAGAATCTGTCTCTGGCATGTCATCAATCTAAACTAGCGCTCTAATGCAGTCTGTCATATGCAATCCTGCTGGCAGAGCCCCAGCAAAATGCTCTCCATAGCAAGCAATCCAGGTGTAGTCACAAATTCACCTGGTTCTTGTTTATCCCAGGTACTTAAAGAAACAGGAAGCTGGGTCCTGCAATTGGGGCATTGCCATGGGTTGCAACCACCTGCAAAATCTGATCTCCAGCTTCTGCTGTTAAAGCAGCACTCCGGTGTGGGTCTTGTGCATGGGCATGTGGTTGTTCTGAAAGTTAGAACGTGGAACGTAGAATAATAGGATTGGAAGGGACCTTGGAGGTCTTCTAGTCCAACTGCCTATCCGTGGCAGGAAATGCTATACCGTTCTGGATTTCCTTTGGGCTTGATGGGATGGATACATATTCACAGAAAGAATAACAGAACAACAGAACAGAATGATAGAGTTGGAAGAGAACTTGGGGGTCCTCTAGTCCAGCTCCCTGCTCAAGCAGGAGACCCTATACCATTCCGGACAAGTGGTTGTCCAGTCTCTTCTTAGAAAACCTCCAGTGATGGAGCACCCACAACATCTGGAGGCAAGCCGTTCCATGGATTAATTAACAGAATAACAGAGTTGGAAGGAACCTTGGAGGTCTTCTAGTCCAGAGGTCCCCAATCTTTTAGGCACCAAGGACCGGTTCCGTGGAGAGAGGTTTTTCCATGGACCGGTGGGTGCGTGGTTTTGTGTGCTGCCTGCATCTCATGGATGGGGCTTTGCTTGTTTGTGGGGGGCCGTTGCTGGCTCGGTACTGGTCCACAGACTGGGGGTTGGAGACCCCTGTTCTAGTCCAACCGCCTGCTTAAGCAGAAGACCCTGTTCCATTCCAGAGAAGTGGCTGTCCAGTCTCTTCTTCAAAATGTCCACTGATGAAGCACCCACAACTTCTGGAGGCAAGGAGTTCCACTGGTTAATTGTTCTCACTATCAGGAAATTTCTCCTTAGTTCTAGGTTGCTTCTCTCCTTGAATTAGTTTCCATCTGTTGCTTCTTGTCCTGCCTTCAGGGGCTTTGGAGAATAGCTTGACTCCCTCTTCTTTGGGGCAGCCCCTGAGATATTGGGACATTGCTATCATGTTCTCAGGAAGGAAGTTTTATTTTTCTGGACAAACTATCTTGGAGCCTGTGAAGTTCTTATGGGATTTCAGCTTCAGGTCTCCATCTTTTCTCAGTGGAAATAAATGTTGTCCTAAGAATAATTATAACCATCTCATGCTGGGTAGCGTTTAACATCAGCCCATTGTTTCAATAGGGAGAAAAAACTCAGCATTGTGGAAGAGATGTGGAGAAAAGCAAAGTTTTACATTTAGGCAGGAAAAATCAAAGGTTTGAGTACAGATTGAGTGAGACCTGGCTCAAAAACAGCAACTGTGAGAGGGACCTTGGAGTCCTAGTGGACGACCACTTGACCATGAGCCAGCCGTGTGCAGCAGCAGCCAAAAAAAGCTAATACAATCCTGGGTTGTATAAATGGAGGCATAGAATCAAGATCACACAAAGTATTAGTGCCGCTTTATAAAACCCTAGTAAGACCACACCTGGAATACTGCAGCCAATTTTGGTCACCATACTACAAAAAAGATGTTGAAATCTTGGAAAAAGCTCAGAGAAGAGCAACTAAGATGATCCAAGGCCTGGAGACTAAAACATATGAAGAACGGCTGCAGGACTTGGGTTTGGCTAATCTAAAGAAAAGAAGAAATAGGGGTGACATGATAGCAGTATTCCAGTATTTGAGAGGCTGCCACAAAGAAGAGGAGGGGGTCAAATTATTCTCCAAAGCACCAGAGGGAAGGATGAGAAACAATGGTTGGAAGCTGATAAAGGAGAGAAGCAACCTGGAATTAAGGAGAAACTTCCAAACAGTGAGGACAATCAACCAGTGGAATACGTTTGCCTCCAGAAATCATGGGTGCTCCATCACTGGAGGTTTTTAAGAAGAGACTAGACAGTAACCTGTCTGAGATGGTATAGGTTCTCCTGCTTGAGAAGGGGGCTGGACTAGAAGACCTCCAAGGTCCCTTCCAGCTCTATTCTATTCTATTCTATTCTATTCTATTCTATTCTATTCTATTCTATTCTATTCTATTCTATTCCATATTTTCTACTCTACTCTACTCTACTCTACTCTACTCTACTCTACTCTACTCTACTCTACTCTACTCTCTTCCATATTTTCTATTCTATTCTATTCTATTCTATTCTATTCTATTCTATTCTATTCTATTCTATTCTATTCTATTCTATTCTATTCTATTCCATATTTTCTACTCTACTCTACTCTACTCTACTCTACTCTACTCTACTCTACTCTACTCTACTCTACTCTACTCTACTCTCTTCCATATTTTCTATTCTATTCTATTCTATTCTATTCTATTCTATTCTATTCTATTCTATTCTATTCTATTCTATTCTATTCTATTCTATTCTATTCTATTTCTATTCTATTCTATTCTATTCTATTCTATTCTATTCTATTTCATATTCCATTCCATTCCATTCCATATTTTCTACTCTACTCTACTCTACTCTACTCTACTCTACTCTACTCTACTCTACTCTACTCTACTCTACTCTATTCTATTCTATTCTATTCTATTCTATTCTATTCTATTCTATTCTATTCTATTCTATTCTATTCTATTCTATTCTATTCTATTCTATTCTATTCTATTCTATTCTATTCTATTCTATTCTATTTCTATTCTATTCTATTCTATTCTATTCTAATAATAATAATAAAGTTGGAAGGGACCTTGGAGGTCATCTAGTCCAACCCCCTGCTCAGGCAGGAAACCCTATACCATTTCAGACAAATTCTATTCTATTCTATTCTATTCTATTCTATTCTATTCTATTCTATTCTATTCTATTCTATTCTATTCTATTCTATTCTATTCTATTCTATTCTATTCTATTCTCCTTTTGTGTAGAGGGTCTCTGATGACTGCTCCATTCTTCTCTTCCTTCGGGTGCCAACTCCTGTAATAAACAACCTGAGAGGTGGGGGTGGCGAGCCGAAGCGGAAAATCTGCATATTTTGCCACCCTCTAATAAGAAATAATCCAAGTTAGCAGCTGCTCCCGAACCCATCTTTATTGAAATATGACTGTAATATAGAAAAGATAGCTCCACCAATATTAATGTCCTTGGTGTTTTGCGGAGTGTTTGCGAGAAGAGAGAGAAAGAAAGAAAGAAAGAAAGAGTCTCCCATGTATTTTGTTTTATTTTATATTTATTAGAAACTGCATCGTTAGCTTTAAAAGAGTTGGAGAGAATAAAAAATGATGGAGGGGTGGTTTTTTTGGTTTTTGCTTTTTTGCTTTCCACCTCTCTTTTTCTTCTCCTCCTCGTCTTATCTTCTCCGGTTACTTGGAAAAGAAGTTAGAAGAGGAAAAAATAAATGAAGACATTCTTTCATAAACAGTTTCCCCCTCTGGCTGGCATATTAGGAGAGTATATTAAATTTTTCTCTCCTCCACCCTTCAAGAAAGGAAAACCAGCAAACCCTAGAAATATTTGCATGCTAATGTCCCCACCGAGGCTTTGACGGATGAGACCGACAGACTGGAAGGGGGTGAGCCATAGATTAAAGTAGCAGCCACAGGACCAAGTCCCAGAATAAACAGGTCTTCCCATTTTCCCCTTCCCCTTTCCTTCCCCTATTCTGCCCTTCCCTTTCCTTCCTTTCCCATTTTTCCTTCCTCCTTTCCTCCCTTCCCTTCCCTTCCCATGTTTTCCTTCCTTCCTTCCTTCCCTCCCCTCCTTTCCCTTCCCCTCCCCTCCCTTCCCATTTTTTCCTTCCTTCCTTCCTTCCTTCCTTCCTTCCTTCCTTCCTTCCTTCCTTCCTTCCTTCCTTCCTTTCCCCTTCTCCTTTCCTTCCTCCTTCCTCCTTCCTCCTCCTTCCTTCCTTCCTTCCCTTCCCTTCCCCTCTCTTTCCTTCCTATTTTTCCTTTCTTCCTTCCCTTTTCCCTTCCCCCTTCCTTCCCCTTCCCTTCCCATTTTCCTTCCTCCTTCTTTTCCTTTCCTTTTCCCTTCCTTTTCCCTTCCCCTTTCCTTCCCCTTCCCCTTCCCTTCCCATTTTTCCCTTCCTCCTTTCCTTTCCTTTTCCCTTCCCCTTTCCTTCCCCTATTCTGCCCTTCCCTTTCCTTCCGTTCCCATGTTTTCCTTCCTCCTTTCCTCCCTTCCCTTCCCTTCCCATATTTTCCTTCCTTCCTTCCTTCCTTCCTTCCTTCCTTCCTTCCTTCCTTCCTTCCTTCCTTCCTTCCTTCCTTCCTTCCCTTACCCTCCCCTCCCTTCTCCTCCCCTCCCCTCCCTTCCCATTTTCCTTCCTCCTTCTTTTCCTTTCCTTTTCCCTTCCCCTTCCTTCCTTCCTTCCTTCCCTTCTGTCCCTTCCCTGTCCCTGTCCCTTTTCCATTTCCTTTCTCTTTCCTTCCTATTTTCTTTCTTCCTCCCTCCCTCCTCCCTCCCACCTTCCCTACTCATCCAATTTCCTTCCTTCCTCTCTCTCTCATTTTTCTCCCTTTCATTCCCCCTCTCCCTCCTCCTTCTCCCCTCCCATCTCCCTCCCTCTCCCCCTCTTCTGTTGTATTGACTACAGCTCCCATCATCTCTGGCTTAAAACAAACAAACAGGAATTTCAACACAGAAATGCGGGTGAGCTGAGAAAAGCTGGCAGAGAGTGTTTATAATCATAAAAATGCAGAAATAAGAACAATTAAATCTAGCCCAACTGTTAGATAGTTTGCGTAATGCTGCCTGAAATTTCCCAGTAAGCATTTCCTCCCCCCCCCCCGCATAATGAAAAATAACTTGGGACGCAACACGAACAAGGTGTTCTAATTAAATAGATTTGTTTACATCTTGTGCCATGAAAAGCTAATTCAGGCTGATATACTATATATTCCATTGCTATCTCTCTCCCACTCAGTGCAAAAAAGCACCCATTTTTAAGTAGTATTTTATTTAAGAATGTTTTTTTAAAGGCTCCTTGATTAAGGAACCAGTGATTTAGTGAAACCAGCTTCTCATTTTCTTGGGGAAAAATTCATACAATCGTGGTGTCGGTGTCTTGTGTGTATCTATATGCCAAAAGGCAGGAAAAGGCCACAGAGTGAGCCATTTATCACAATATTCCCTCTCTTTTTATTACTTTGGCTTTGCTACTCAAGTTGACTTGAGAAGTTCTCATAGCCTGTGGTCAGGACCGGGAATGGCTGGTGATTAGAAGCAAGGCTCGAAAAGAATAGAATAGCAGAGAAGCCCTAAGTATCTAGGTGGACTTCAGAAATATCTTTAGATGTCATCAGCCTCTGGGTCTCTCTGGATCATCATTTCGAGTCCCGCATTGGCTATGAATGAAACATCATCATCATCATCATCATCATCATCATCATAAAATTGGAAGGGACCTTGGAGGTCATCAAGTCCAACCCCCTGCTCCGGCAGGAAACCCTATGGCTGTCCAGTCTCTTCTTAAAAACTTCCAGTGTTGGAGCATTCACCACTTCTGGAGGCAGGTTGTTCCACTGGTTAATTGTTCTGTCAGGAAGTTTCTCCTTAGTTCTAGGTTGCTTCTCTCCTTGATTGGTTTCCATTCATTGCTTCTTGTCCTGCCTTCAGGCGCCTTGGAGAATAGCTTGACTCTCTCTTCTTTGGGGCAGCCCCTGAGATACTGGAACACGGCTATCATGTCACCCCTCCTCCTTCTCTTCATTAAACTAGACATACCCAATAAAACATCTGTGAGAAAACAACCAAGCTCAGAGAACACCAAGGACCCCACCTGTTCGCTCCATTCTGTTGTTTGGAACCAGATGCCTCTATCCCTTTGAGAATCTGAATAATAGAATAACAGAATTGGAAGGGAGTTTGGAGGTCTTCTGGTCCAACCTCCTACTCAAGCAGGAAACCCTATATCATTTCAGACAAATGGTTGTCCAATCTCCTCTTAAAAATTTCCATTGTTGGAGAATTCACAACTAATTGTTCTGACTGTCAGGAAATTCCTCCTTATTTCCAGGTTGCTTCTCTCCTTCATTATTTTCCATCCGCTGCTTCTTGTCCTGGCCTCAAGTGCTTTGGAGAATAGCTTGACTGCCTCTTCTTTGTGGCAACCTCTGAGATATTGGAAGACTGCTATCATGTCACCCCTCGTCCTTCTCTTTATTAAACTAGACATTCCCAATTCCAGCAACTGTTCTTCATATCTTTTGGCCTCCAGTCCCCTGATCATCTTTATCGCTCTTCTCTGCACTCTTTCCAGAGACTCAACACCTCTTTTTATACTGTGGCGACCAAAACTGGGTTCGGTATTCCAAGGGTGGTCCTGCTTCAAACCTGGGAAGGCATCTGAGGCGCCGGATCTGGGTGTGGGGCCCAGGGCGAGTACGGGGGAGCAGCTGGAAAGCAAGCCAACGGCGGCAACGCCAGGAAGGAGGGGATTGACAAGGATGGGAGGGAGGAAGGTTGGAGAACTGGAGTGCAAAAAAGAGGAGGCGGGACAATTAAGGCAATTATGGTCAGCCAGGATGGATGGCCCTATCACACGGTCAATGAGTAAGCAGTTAGGCTAGCAAGGTTTATAAAAGTAATTTCCACCCCAAAACTTTACTCTGAGGACGCTGGCAGGGGACCAGCGAAAGTTAAGTTGTTTTAATATTGTAAATAGTTGTTTTTATTGTTTTAAACTTTTTAACAATAAACAGCTGGTTTATATTTCTCCCGGAGATCGAGGACTGTGTTATTGAACAGATATGCCCGGGATTCGTATTTTTGTAGTTATCAAAGACATATATATATATATATATAGCTGCGTACCATGGAATTAATTCCTCAGAAGTTCCACTCTTTGCCCATTCATTTATTTGCTGATTGTTTTTATTAAGCAAGAAAGAGGAGCTTTATTATTGCACAAATGAGAGCATCACGGGAAGACAGATACTTGGGAGATAGTTATTAATCTCCAGTGGTTATGAAGTGGCTAAAGTTCTGTAAAATAAAATTAACAGAGTTGCACGGAATTCCTTCACATGAATTAAAAAAAAAAAAGCATGAGTGGGGACTGGGGACCAAAACATATGAAGAACGGTTGCAGGAATTGGATTTGTCTAGTCTAGTGAAAAGAACGACCAGGGGTGACATGATGGCAGGCTTCCAGTATTTGAGGGGTTGCCGCAAAAAAGAGGGGGTCCACCTATCCTCCAAAGCACCTGAAGGCAGGACAAGAAATAACGGATGGAAACTAATCAAGAAGAGAAGCAACCTGGGATTAAGGCGAAACTTCCTAGCAGAACAATTAACCAGTAGAACGGCTTGCCTCCAGAAATTGTGGGTATTCCAACTCTGGAGGCTTTTAAGAAGAGATAGGAGAACCAGTTGCCTGAAATTATATCGGGTCTCCTGCATGAACAGGGGTTGCAATAGAAGATCTCTAAGGTCCCTTCCAACTCTGTTATTCTGTTATTATTCTGTTATTCTGGAAGGGGAGGGTTTTTTTTTAAAAAAAATATATGGGTGCATATACTTAAAGGCAGAAATGAGAGTGTTGAGGATGATGTGAGAAGACTTCTGACCATATTTCTCCTCCTCCTCCTCCTCCTCCTCCTCCTCCTCCTCTCCTCCTCCTCCTCCTCCTCTCCTCCCCTCCTCTCTGCAAATTCCTTCTAGTACTGATGATGTTATGTAGTTGGGTAATGAAAGATCTGCAAGAAAACAACCAAGTTCAGACAGCTCAAGAACTCCACAGTCAGTGTTGTCTTCCTCCTCCTCCTCCTCCTCCTCCTCCTCCTCCTCCTCCTCTCTTCTAGCACTGATGATGTTCCCTAGTTGGGTTATGAAACGTCTGCAGGAAAACAAGCAAACTCAGAGAGCACCAAGGATCCCTCATGTCAACCCTGAGCTACAAATATTCTCCTTTATACTTGAAGTGTATTAAAGATGGTTACTGAACAGCTGTAATCCTTACATTCTTTTTTCTTCTCTTTCTGCCTTGGCAAATTTGGTTTGAATCTTCCAATTTTGTAGAGTAATAGAAACACTCTGTTGTACATTATCCATAATTTAGCTGCAAGCTGAATAGATTGCTCAGACGGATCAAATAAAAAACCCAGACGGTGAGAATATTTAGGAACCATCCTTAGGAGCAATGTTCCTAAGCACTGATGATGTTACCAAGTTGGGTAATGAAATTTCTGCAAGAAAACAAGCAAGCTCAGAGAGCACCAAGGATCCTTCATTACTGAATTCTTTTTTTTCTGGCTTACCATAGAATGATTTGGTAAAGGACCAACCTCAGCATTTGCTCTAGGCAACATCACCACCAACTAGATCCAACCTAAACAGGTTGTAGCATTCTAAGAATGCCACCTCTGTGGATAATTTTTATAAACTTTCTGGCACAGGCAGTGGAACTGAGATGAATTTGTCACACAGTATCGGTTCCCTTTGTACTCGACTTAATTCAGGTTGATTAAAATGGAGGCAGTCTTCAAATTAAACTGGCTTTCTTCTATGTCACGCCATTTCCTAGCTGTAGTCTCTAGAGTTGGCTGAAGACTGTCTTGTAGATAAATATAAACTTAGCGAAAGGAAAACTTATTCCCTTGCCATAACTGTTTCAAAGACTATAGACCAGTTGCTCTCTGGAGAGAGACAGTGTTTAGGTCTCCTTCTCCTGTCTTTTAAGCAGTCCATAAAGACACCCAACAAACCATGTTTAAATGTCCTGTCCTCCCGAGGATGGCTTCAGCTCATTCCTCAGTCCACAGAGAAAGCTGATTAAAGTCACATTTAGCTACTCCACTTTGGATGTAGTATTTGCCATCTTCTTCTACGATGATACATCCATGGGGGTGATCGAGGACCTTGTGTCCATAATGGGGGTACAGACGTACTGCCGGAGTTTTTTTAAGAACAGATTGCACAGCCATTTGTCTGAAATAGTATGGGGTCTGTCAGATCTGCCATCACAACACTTCAGCTTCACTTTGCATTGACGGCATCCTGCCATTAAAAGGGGAGAGGGAGGAATGGGCAAAGGGAATGCAGGGAAGGGAGATCACAGGAACCAGGGAGTGGGGTGATCAGAGGTGCCAATTGGAGACAAGGGTTGAGAGCTCCAAGGACACAATAACAATAGCGCTTAGTCTTCTGTACCACTTCCCAGTACTTTACAGCCCTCTCTAAGCGGTTTACAGAGTCAGCATATTTCCCCCAACAAGCTGGGTCCTCATTTACCAACTTGAGTCGACCTGAGTCCACCTTGACCCCAGTCAGAGTCGAACTCTGGACAGTGGGCAGAGTTTGCCTGCAGTACTGCATTCTAGCCACTGTGCCATCACAGCTCGGAAGGAAGGAAGGAAGGAAGGAAGGAAGGAAGGAAGGAAGGAAGGAAGGAAGGAAGGAAGGAAGGAAGGAAGGAAGGAAGGAAGGAAGGAAGGAAGGAAGGACAATAGCAGTTAGACTTATATATCACTTCATAGCACTTTACAGCTCTCTCTAAGCAGTTTACTGAGTCAACCTGTTGTCCCCAACAATCTGGGTCCTCATTTTACCGACCTCGGAAGGATGGACGGCTGAGTCAATCTTGAGCCGGTGAGCACTGAACTGCTGGCAGTTGGCAGAATTAGCCTGCAATATTGCATTCTAACCACTGTGCCACCACGACTTTTGGTTGGCTATTAGATATTAGGATGTGAGATAGCAATAGCCCTTAGATATATATACCGCTTCACAGTGCTTTACAGCCCTCTCTAAGCAGTTTACAACATCAGTCTATTGCCCCCAACAATCTGGATCCTCATTTTACCAACCTTGGAAGGATGGAAGGCTGAGTCGATCTTGAGCCGGTCAGGATCGAACTGCTGGCAGCCGACAGAATTAGCCTGCAATACTGCATTCTAACCACTGTGCCAGCATGGCTCTTAGTGTGAGAACGGAATGCAAACACCCACCAAAGAAGCACCAAACCTTAGAACTGTTACCAAAACAATTAATTTGAATGCTATTGGACACTGAGCAGATGACCGGGGGGGGGAGGAGGACCCGGGATAAGAGAAAAGCACTGGGTTTATGCGGGAATATTCAGATGGGGCTTTGCTTTTGCTGTAACCACCTGACCGTAGTAAAAGCAAAGCTTTTCTCTACAAATATTGTCAAGGGTCTTTCTTTCCTAAGTGATCAAGCTGGGACTGGGCTAACAAAGTCTCCTGTTTGAGCAAGGGCTGGACTAGACAATCTCCAAGGGCCCTTCTAACTCTATTAGAAATTCCCTGGCATTTTTGGACTTGGCCTGGTCTTGGATGATCCCATTTCCCCAATTGAAACTAGGGTTAAATCTGTCTCTATGTTGTGAAATTAAAGAATTAAAGAATTTGCATCCTGTCTCCTGACTGCTAGTTGGTGCTCATAGATGCACTCTGCTAGTCATCTGCCTGTTTCTCCTACATGGTGATACACTGGAGTACACACTACCACACCCATGTGGAATCAGCATAGCACACAAGCCAACCAAAGCCCTTCAAAACAGACCCCCAAAAATCAACAACCCCAAAAGGGAAAAAAAAAACCAGGACTCATCTACAACATACAATGTAAGGACTGCAAAAACCACTATATAGAGCAAACAGGCAGAAGATGGGCAGAACACACCTGTTGAAGGAAAAGTCTTCATCAGGGTTCAGTCCAAGCCGGGAATAAACAACATGGCGACTGCTTTAGAAAGAAGGTTGCAGTTTATTGAAGAGGAGAGCCAGACAGGAAGATGTCTCTGGAAGAAAAGAGAGAGAGAGCACATGTAGAGAATGGATTTTTATACCCTTTGGAGCCTTTTGTTTGGAGTTGTTTCCTGTTCCTGTTTGAGGCTTTGTATTTCCTGTGTCATGTATTTTGACCTGTGTCCCTTTGGCATCTGTGGGTTAATCCTATTATGTCCTGTCTTAGACTTTGGGTGGGGTATGTAGATTTTAGGTGTCTTTGTCTTCTTAATCTTCTAGCCTTCCTGAATGGTTTACATCTGCATTTCTACAGAGCTGGTTTCTGCTTGGGGGAGGGAGACTTGGGGCTATTAAGAAAACTGGGCATGCTTTTCTGCCTCTTTAAGATCCTTTGAGGAAATATATTTTTCTGCCCTTTTAATATTTCCTTCTCTGGGGGGGGGGGGCTGACTTCCCACACACTCATGAAGCCAACTTGAAGTAGAACTTGCTTGGAAACCAGGAAAATTATCCTAAGAGAAAGCGCTGATCGATAATGCTTCTCCTTCATTCGGAGATGAGGCTGGAAGGAACATCTGGGTGAGATAATTTCCAAGGTACCTTCCCACTCTGTGACTACAATTCTCCCAGATGTCCCAAATCACGAATAAGAATTCTAGAATTTGGGATCAGGTTGTGAACACTGGAATATGATTATTTTGATTTACCGTCTTAACTGAATTCAGCATTTCTGGGAGCTGAATTCATTCCCGGGTTCAGTAGCTTAAACAAGTCCCAAAGCCCGCTTGGATTTTTATTTGCATATATCACCGTAGCAATTTAAGCCCTGACAAATCTCTGGAGATTTAGTCTCCTTAAATTAGGGAGAAGGGAAAACGCAGGCAGACACACACATCCTGTCGAATCCAACTATTCACGGAAGAAAAGTGGCAACAGGCAGAAACGTGAGTCAACTGGGTTTCACGGGTGAATTGTTGCAATCATATTTGTGAGGTGTCCTTCCCAAAGCAGGAATGCTTGCAGCCTCACGCACCAAACATTTCCTTTATGCTCTGTCTCTTAGCCAATTAATGCCACACTAAATTATATACCTGCCAGGTCTCTAATTGCACACCCCAGCAAAACAACTCTTGAGATATTGTTGCCCCTATATTAACCTCAGGGGGAAGGACCATAAAATGCAAGAGCGATACAATTTGGATTCTGCAGGATAGTATCCCAAGGATGAGATTCTTGAGAAGGGTCCATAATATAGGGTGGAGTGGAATTAAAAGAGGGAGAGGTCCCACACTAGAAGATTTCTGATCACCTGTATTCCTGAGGGCATCAAAGCCCCTTAGACCAGTGGGTCACTCAAAAGAGTGCTGAGAATAGCAACGAAGATAATTAGGGGGCTGGAGGCTAAAACATGTCAAGAACGGCCTAGTCTAGTTAAAAGAAGGACTAGGGATGACATGGTAGCAGTGTTCCCATATTTGAGGGGCTGTCACAAAGAAGAGGGGGGGGGGTGTCAAACTATTCTCCAAAGCACCAGAAGGCAAGACAAAAAGTGATGGATGGAAACTAATCAATGAGAGAAGCTACCTGGAATTCAGGAGAAACTTCCCAAGAATGAGGACAATTAACCAGTGGAATGGCTTGCCTTCAGAAGTTGTAGGTGCTTCAACAATGGAGATCTTTAAGAAGAGACTGGACAGTCATTTGTCTGACATGGTATAGGGTCTTCTGCTTGAGCAGGGGGTTGGACTAGAAGACAAGAAACAATGGGTGGAAATTAATCAAGGAGAGAAGCAACCTGGAATTATGGAGAAACTTCCTAACAGTGAGAACAATTAATCAGTGGAACAGTTTGCTTCCAGACGTTTTTAGAAGCGATTGAAATTGAACGGCCACATTTTTCTAAAACGGTTTAGGGTCTCCTGCTCTGTTTATATACAAGTGGCTTGGCCTGGCAATGTTGGTGGGGATATCCTTGGTGGCTCCTTGATTACACTGTTGTTTACTGAGTTGCTAGTTTCTTGATTGGGATATTGTTTACTGCTACTGAGACAATCAAAAAGCTAAAAGACACAATACCTCCTAATTAGCAATCATCACCCAGATAAGCAGAAATTAACACCAGGCATAAGTAATATATGCACAGTGTATAAACAGACAGGAAACCCCATTCCCTTCTAGGATTGATGGTGTTCCCTAGTTGGGTAATGAAACGTCTGCAAGAAAACAACCAAGCTCAGAGAGCACCAAGGACCCCACAATAGTCTTCCTCTTCCTCCTCCTCCTCCTCCTCCTCCTCCCAAACAACCAAGCTCAGAGAGCACCAAGGATCACACAGTTCCCTCCTCCTCCTCCTCCTCCTCTTCCTCCTTGCAAACCCACCTTCCTGATGATGTTACTTAGTTTGGATCATAAAATGTCTGCAAGAAAACAACCAAGCTCAGAGAGCACCAAGGACCCCACAATAGTCTTCCTCTTCCTCTTCCTCTTCCTCCTCCTCCTCCTCCTCCTCCTCCCAAACAACCAAGCTCAGAGAGCACCAAGGATCACACAGTTCCCTCCTCCTCCTCCTCTTCCTCCTTGCAAACCCACCTTCCTGATGATGTTACTTAGTTTGGATCATAAAATGTCTGCAAGAAAATAACCAAGCTCAGAGAGCACCAAGGACCCCACAATAGTCTTCTTCTTCCTCTTCCTCTTCCTCTTCTTCTTCCTCCTCTTCCCAAACAACCACGCTCAGAGAGCACCAAGGATCACACAGTTTCCTCCTCCTCCTCCTCCTCCTCCTCCTCCTCCCAAAAAGCCAAGCTCCAGTTCTGAAACATCAACTGTGCATGCAACCTGGTCTTCTTTTGGAGCAGGACCCTTGATCGTCTTGAGCTTCTAGCAACTCACTCATCAAGCATAATAGCACAAAAATTACCATTCAGCCATCTTGAGCATAAGGCAGATATGGACAAAACATGGTGCATTCCCAGCTTGATTACTGAAGAGGGAGCCCAATGTATATTACTGGGCTTATTTATGTGCAAGAATGAAATGAGACCCTGGCAACAATGATTGCCAATATGAAAGAAACAAACCATCCCATCTTCTGAATAAGCTCCAATCCATATCCCACAAATTGCAAACAGCTTGTTTATGACCAGTAGCCTATTTCTCCATGTTTATTTGTAAGATAATAGAGAGTATATGCTGTCTCGTCCACCATCCCTAAAAGGTTTCCAATGCGTGTTCTAAATCAGGGGTCTTCAAACCTGGCCCTTTTATGACTCATAGACTTCAACTCCCAGAATTCCTCAGCCAGTGTGCCTGGCTGAGGAATTTTGGGAGTTGAAGTCCATGAGTCATAAAAGGGCCAGGTTTGAAGACCCCTGTTCTCAATGACCCAGGGAGGGAAATATTAAATCCACTATTTATACCCAAATTTTTTGGGATGCAAAAGAACTAGCTTCTGGATCTGGAAGGGTCCTTGGATGTCTTCTAGTCCAATCCCCTGCTCAAGTCCAATTTCTTCTTAAAAGCCTCCAGTGAAGGAGCACCCACAACTTCTGAAGGCAAGCCATTCCACTGGTTGATTGTTCTCACTGTCAAGAAATTTCTCCTTAATTCCAGGTTGCTTCTCTCCTTGATGAGTTTCCATCCATTGTTTCTTGTCTTGACTTCTGGTGCTTTGGAGAATAGCTTGACTCCCTCTTCTTTGTGGCAGCCCCTCAGATATTGGAAGACTGTTGGAACCTGAGTTCTAGGTTGGATTCTCCTGATAAGGAGATTGATTTGATTAACTGGAGCTTAGCATGTGATCCTGATTCTTCACATCTCTCTCTCTCTTTCTCTCTCTCTCTCTCTCTCTCTCTCTCTCTCTCACACACACACACACACACACACACACACACACACACACACACACACACAGAGCTTTCTAAAGTTGTTGCAACTTTCTAAAGTCGGCCAATGCCAACCTGGGCCTCCTTCTAATAAAACCCAGGCCTCTAAAATTAACAAGTTTGCTTTATCATTGATTAAGCATTATTTCAGTTGCCTCCACCTCTTAAACTCTGAAACAAGAGAACTTCCAATTACTCTTCTTTGAAGGCAAGTCTGCCAGTGCAATTTTCAATCATCTGGAAGAAGAGCGTTAGAAAAAAAAAAAACATCTATGCACATTTTTCCCCTTCATTTATCTGGGGCATAATAACCACTTTTCAGATATTCAACTGAAGCAACGAATATAAACAATGGAAAACTGCTGGAACAAAAAAAAAATTAAGCACCTTGATTTCCACAAAAGCTTCAGTTTATAAAACAAAATTTAGCAGGAAAAAGTAGGCTTCTTGGTTCGCTGGGAGAGTGTGACAAAATCAATGGGTGCATTAGAAGCTTTGGAGATAGGGCTTCTGTTAAAAGCAGAGGTGAAAAATGGAGACACGGAGTTACACCCAATTCTGGTTTCTCTTGTTCTCTGTAAATTGCCAAATCTATAGAAGGGAATATCTGTCTCTTTTCCCCTCTCTTAAAAAAAGGGCAGTTTAAGGCAAATTTGAATACACATCCAGTTCTGGTCACCACAATATAAAAAAGATGCTGAGACTCTGGGAAGAGTGCAGAGAAGAACAACAAGAATGATTAGGGGGCTGGAGGCTAACTGATACGAAGAACAGTTACAGGTCTTCTGAAAAGAAGGACTAAGGGTGACATGACAGCAGTCTTCCAATATCTCAGGGGTTGCCACCGAGAAGAGGGAGTTAAGCTATTCTCCAAAGCACCTGAAGGCAGGACAAGAAGCAATGGATGGAAACTCATCAAGGAGAGAAACAACCTAGAACTAAGGAGAAATTTCCAAACGGTGAGAACAATCAACCTCTTGGAACGCCTCCAGAAGTTATAGGTGCTTCATCACTGGAAGTTTTAAAGAAGAGAATAGAATAGAATAGAAGCTGGAAGGGACCTTGGAGGTCTTCTAGTCCAGCCCTCTGCTCAAGCAGGAGAACCTATACCATCTCAGACAAGTGATTGTCTAGTCTCTTCTTAAAAACCTCCAATGATGGAGCACCCACAATTTCTGGAGGCAAGCTGTTCCACTGGTTAATTGTCCTCACTGTCAGGAGGTTTCTCCTTAATTTCAGGTTGCTTCTCTCTTTGATCAGTTTCCAATCATTGTTTCTTGTCCTGCCTTCAGATGCTTTGGAGAATAATTTGACCCCCTCTTCTTTGTGGCAGCCCCTCAAATACTGGAACACTGTTATCATCTCTCCCCTATTTCTCTTTTCTTTAGACTAGCCAAACCAAAGTCCCGCAGCCGTTCTTCGTATGTTTTAGTTTCCAGGTGTTTAATCATCTTAGTTGCTCTTCTCTGAATTTTTTTTCCAAACTCTCAACATCTTTTTTGTGATATGGTGACCAAAATTGGCTGCAGTATTCCAGGTGTGGTCTCACTAGGGTTTTATAAAGCGGTACTAATACTTCGCGTGATCTTGATTCTATGCCTCTGTTCATACAACCCAGGATTGTATTAGCTTTTTTGGCTGCTGCTGCACACCGCTGGCTCATGGTCAAGTGATCGTCCACTAGGACTCCAAGGTCCCTCTCACAGTTACTGTTTTTAAGCCAGGTCTCACCTAATCTGTACTTATACCTTTGATGTTTCCTGCCTAAATGTAAAACGTTGCTTTTCTCCAGGTTTTGCTTTGCTTCTCCATGTTTCACTTCTCATCCAAGAAGCTTCATCTCTGAGTAGATGGTGGGGGAATGGAAGGATTTATATTCCTTACAGACAGCTGGTCATTTGCATTCTTTTAGAGAGTCATTGAGGCCACCCGGAGGTTTATCTGTGCCCTCAGGACCATCTGAATAGTGCAAGTGGGTGTGGAGCCTTCTTGGAACTGCTGAAAGGACTGTGTTGTAGACTGGAGATAGACGATGTAGTATCCCTCCCCCTCTGTTGAGAGAGGGCTGTTCAGTTTTGACATGGATGGCCTCTTTGAAACCAGCAGTCCTCTCTGTCCAGACTTACATTTTTAATGTCCATTGGCTATGCATGCTTGAGATGCTCACCCATGACTAACTTAGCCAATTAACCCTCTTTCCTGGGCTTGCCTGCCACAACTCAACCATCTAAAATGTGGTTGGCTTGTTCCTGGTTCACTGCAGCTCCAGAATGACATCTCCAGCAATTATTTTGAGGAGAATGCCAAGGGTCTTCCTTGGGCCACAATTCATCTGAAAGAATTTAGCTGCAGGAAACCATATAATTTGGACAAGTGAAGCAAGCCGTATTTATAAGGAACATCGCAGGAGCTCTGATCTTGCTTGCGATTAGGCAACCCGCCCTGTCACATGAAGCTGTAGCTCCAGGCGATGACTCAAAAAATAAAATAAATTAAGGAATGAAGGAGAAGCTTCCAAACAGTGAGGACAATTAACCAGTGGAGCAGCTTGCCAACAACAGGACAAGGAGGGTGTGTGTGTCAAACTATTTTCCAAAGAACCAAAAGGCAAGACGAGAACAATGCTTTTGAAACTAGCCAAGGACAGAAGCAACCTAGAACAGGGCTTTTCAACCTTTTCACCGACTGTACCACTTTTAGGATATGGTAATGTTCGAGTACCACCTAGCAAGGTGTCAAAAACTTGATGGCCAAAAAAAAAACACCTGTTCAAAGTTGCATTTGCACTGAAATGACTTATGACCATTTTTCACACTTATGACCATTGAAGCATGCCCAGGATCATGTGATTTATATTTGGATGCTTGGCAACTGATTCATATTTATGATGGTCACAGTGTCCCAGGGTCATGTGATCCCCTTTTGCAACCTTTTGACAAGTAAAGTCAATGGCAGGGCTGCTGGTGGCCAAGTGCCAAGGCGGGACTTCCCTCCTTCCCTCCTTCCTTCCCTGCCTCCCTCTTTCTCATTCCCATCTCCTTCTGAAGGAAGAATTTGAACCCCTCCCCCCATATTTTCTCTCTTCCATATATTCATCAAACAAGGAAAAGCCTCCAGAGACAGAAAAGACAAGCTGCTGAATGAACTAGCTTAAAAAGGCACATTCCCCTTTAAGAATTAGCTACTGGCTAGAAAGGAAAGTTAAGGAGCGCAGCCAGCACTTAAGGAAGAAATAAAATGTAAATAAGTACTGGCTGCCGGCTAAGGCAGCCTCCCCAAATGGCTCCACAGGCAAAATCCCAAATGGCTCCACAGGCAAAATCCATTCAGGAGAAAAATACTTCAAAATCCCTTGCAGCAAAACTTACAGCTAACAATAGCAGAGCAAAAGAAGCTAACACGAGACATCAGCCATCAGCCAAATAGAAATTGCCAAACACTCCTTAAGAACACAAAGCCCACATTGCACAAATCCCAGAACTTCAAAGTCACAAAAGCACATAAGAATCCTTCCACTCTCCATCTCCCTCCCTCCTTCTGTCTCACCTCCAGCTGATGCTACCTTTCTTCATTCCTCATGGAGGGCAACCCCTCCCCTGCTGCATTTCTTGCCTGTTTGTTGCTGCCAGCACAGGTGGCTGCCACAGCAGTTGTAGATCGGCTCATGGCCGGCCGGCTTGCTTGATGATTTCTCCTCTCCTCTCTCCCCACCCCCCTCCTTCCCCTTCGGTGCAGCTAGAGCTGACTCCACCTCCTCCCAAGGCTGCCTCTTTCTCTCTCTCTCCCTCTCCTGTCTCCGCCCCCCTCCTCCTCCTTTCTCATGGGGGAGGGTGAGCAGAAGTGAGCCTGGGGCCTTTGCCTTGCCCCAGCCAAGCTCCAGAGGACTCTCTCACAGTAAGTCCTTGCTGCGCTGGCTCTTTCCCTCCCCCACTACACTTGGCTAGGCAGGGCTGCGTACCACCTGCCACTTGTTAATGTACCACAAGTGGTACGCACACCACAGGTTGAAAAGCCCTGACCTAGAACTAAGGAGAAATTTCCTAACGGTTAGAGCAATCAGCCAAGGGAACAGCTTGTCTCCAGAAGTTATGGGTATTCCATCACTGGAGGCTTTCAAAAAGAGACTGGATAACCATTTATCTGAAATGGTATAGGGTCTCCTACTGGAGCAGGGGGTTGGACTAGAAGACCTCCAAAGTCCCTTCCAACTTTGTTATTCTGCTATTTTGTTATTTTTGTTTCTGACTGTAGCATTAAGAACAATCAGAGAGTGATCATGGTTTCACAAGGTGGAGCAATCTTTAGAGGTCTACTCTAGAGTTTTGACTTCTTTCTAAATCCAAGGACTGTGGTATAGACTAGAAAATTCTGGGATGGAAGCATATCTTTGGAAGAAAGCAATGGCAAGCAATTTTTTCCACAGTTTTGCCAGGAAAACTACCTGAGGTCCCCAAGGATCAAACTTGATTCAAAACAGACTTTCCCTTATTCTATTCCACCCATTTATTTGCGGGTGTGTGTGAGTTTAAACCGAAAAAAAAAAGTTTTATTTGTTTTCTTAGCATAGCCAGCTTTATATGCAAGTTGTTGTAGCTTGTTGTCCATTGTAAAAAAAAAAGGTGTTTTGCATACAACTTTCCTTCTGAAATTCTTTTTAAGTCTATCTAACGAGACGGGTTTTTAAAAAAAACAATGCAAACTCCTCTAAGGAATCTTTTGAACATCTCAGCTACATCTGAAATGTATCCTTTTTTAAACACTTGCATCTCTAATGCAAGCATTTGAAAAGACCACACTTGGAATACTGCATTCAGTTCTGCTCAACGCAATAGAAAAAAGATGTTGAGACGCTGGAAAGAGTGCAGAGAAGAGCAACAAAGATGATTAGGGGGCTGGAGGCTAAAAAATATGAAGAAGGGTTAAGGGGAACTGGGTATGTCTTGTCTAGTGAGAAGAAAGACCAGGGGTGACATGATAGCAGTCTTCCAATATTTGAGGTGCTCCTACGAAAATGAGGGAGTCAAACTATTTTCCAAAGCACCAGAAGGCAAAACAAGAAACAATGGATGGAACAAGGAGAACCAGCCTAGAACTAAACAGAAATTTTCTGAAAATTAGGGCAATTAATCAGTGGAAAGATTTGCCTTCAGAAATTGAGGGTGCTCCATCACTGGAGGCTTTCAAAAAGAGACTGGATGATCAATTATCTGAAATGGTATAGGTTCTCTTGCTTGAGCAGGGGGCTGGACTAGAAGACCTCCAAGATCCCTTCTAATTCTATTCTATTCTATTCTATTCTATTCTATTCTATTCTATTCTATTCTATTCTATTCTATTCTATTCTATTCTATTCCATTCCATTCCATTCCATTCTATTCTATTCTATTCTATTCTATTCTATTCTATTCTCCATTTCCTATTCTCTTCTCTTCTCTTCTCTTCTCTTCTCTTCTCTTCTCTTCTCTTCTCTTCTCTTCTCTTCTCTTCTCTTCTCTTCTCTTCTCTTCTCTTCTCTTCTCTTCTCTTCTATTCCATTCCATTCCATTCCATTCCATTCCATTCCATTCCATTCTAATGTTCTATATTTGTTCTAATGTAAACTATTTAATGTGGATTTTAGAATGGGAACTGATGGACTCTAGTTGAATTCTCTTCCATTTTTTCCAGTCTGTGTATTTGGTGACCAGTTCTATTTTGTTCATTCATACAGATAGTCCTCGAGTTACGACCACAATTGAGCCCCAAAATTTCTGTGGCCAAGCAAAGCAGTTGTTAAGTGAGTTTTGCCCCATTTTACGACCTTTTTGCCCTAATTTTCAAGCGTATCACTGCAGTTCTTAAGTGAATCTTGAGATGGTTAAGCGAATCTGGGTTATCTTGATCTGCTTGATCTCCAGATGTTGTTATCAGATCAATCTGGTTTTATTTAACAGGATCACAGAGTTGGAAGGGACCTTGGAGATCTTCTAGTCCAACCCCCTGCCCAGGCATCGTTCCTTGAACACAGCCAAGCGCTGTCCCACAGGTCATCCTAGGCTTATGACTACAATGGAGTCCAAAATTTCAGTTGCTAAGCGAGACCGTTGGTTAAGTGCATTTGGTCTCATTTGGTGACCTTTCTTGACAAAGCTGTTAAGTGAATCATCACAGGGGTTAAATGAATCATTAGGTCATTAAGCAAATCCTGGCTCCCCCTCTTGACTTTACTGAAGATCATGTGAATCAAGATCACGTGAAGTATTAATACCACTTTACAATGCCTTGCTAAGGCCACACTTGGAATACTGCATCCAGTTTTGGTCACCACGATGTAAAAAAGATGTTGAGACTCTAGAAAGAGTGCAGAGAAGGGCAACAAAGATGATCAGGGGACTGGAGGCTAAAACATAGAAGGAACGGTTGCTGGAATTAGGTATGTCTGGTTTAATGAAGAGAAGGACGAGGGGGGACATGATAGCAGTCTTCCAATATCTCAGGGGCTGCCACAAAGAAGAGGGAGTCAAGCTGTTCTCCAAAGCACCAGAAGGCAGGACAAGAAGCAATGGATGGAAACTAACCAAGGAGAGAAGCAACCTAGAACTAAGGAGAAACTTCCTGACACTTAGAATAATTAACCAGTGGAACAACCTGCCTCCAGAAGCGGTGAATGCTCCAACACTGGAAGTTTTTAAGAAGAGACTGGACAGCCATTTTTCTGAAATGGTATAGGACTTCCTGCCTGAGCAGGGGGTTGGACTAGATGACCTCCAAGGTCCCTTCCAACTTTTTATTATTGTTATTGTTATTGTTATTGGGGAGGTTACAAATGATGATCACATGACCCCAGGACAGTGCAACCGTCAAAAGTACATGCCAGTTGCCTAGCGCCCGAGTTTTGATCATGTGACCACGGGGATGCTGGAACAGTCATAAGCGTGAAAAGGGGTCATTGGTTTTTTTCCACGCCATCGTAACTTCGAACGGTCACTAAAACGAAGGGTCATAAAAGTCGAGGACTACTTGTGCTATTTCGCTCCCATGTGGATCCCTGTTAGATCTTTAGCAGGACAAGACGGATGGATGGAAAAAAACAACAACCTTTTTTGTGTGTCTTTCAAGGCCCTCGCGATGGGAGAGCTGGAGAACTTCTGCTCTTTCCCCACCCTCTTTCATCTCTTCAGATAATGCGAAAACATTTTTTTTTTTCCCCTCGGAAAAAAAAGATGTTTATGCAACATCAGCATCCAAAAGACATTTTCTTGTTTTCCCTAATGACTTGATCAGACGCACGGCAACGCAATGAAAGATGCTGTTATTCCCTTTGCTTTCCTTGATCGTTATGTTTTCGTGGAAACATCATTACTGAGGATAATAGCAGTGCCAGGACAGATTCGATGCGTTGGCCTGACGTTCCCACCCATCCTAATGCAGTGTGGGATAACCGCTTCGCCTCAAAACTCCACCGTGTGTGTCGGCAGCCATTTCAAGGGAAGGAATCGTAGGATCATCAAGCTGGAAGGGACCTTGAAGGTCTTCTAGACCGATCCCCTTCCCCCGTCCAAGGCAGGAGACTTTATAGCAGAGGTCCCCAATCCCTAGGCTACAGCCTGTTCTGAACAGGGCTGTGCTAGCATTGGGAGAGCGTGCCCGCCGCTTGCACAAATGGAGTTGTGCACACTTGTGTGCATGCCACTGCTCACACAGAACCATCCCCTCCCCAGCCCACCGGTCCACCAAACTGGAAAGGTTGGGGCCACTGCCTTTTACCATCCTGGTCAAATGGTTGTCCAATCATTTGGTATAGGATTTCCTGCCTGAGCAGGGGATTGGACTAGAAGACCTCCAAGGTCCCTTCCAACTCTGTTATTCTATTCTATTCTATTCTATTCTATTCTATTCTATTCTATTCTATTCTATTCTATTCTATTCTATTCTATTCTATTCTATTCTATTCTATTCTATTCTATTCTATTCTATTCTATTCTATTCTATTCTATTCTATTCTATTCCATTGCTTATTCTATTGCTTGTTCTGTTCTATTCTATTCTATTCTATTCTATTCTATTCTATTCTATTCTATTCTATTCTATTCTATTCTATTCTATTCTATTCTATTCTATTCTATTCTATTCTATTCTATTCTATTCTATTCCATTCCATTCCATTCCATTCCATTCAATTCCATTGCCTATTCTATTCTATTCTATTCTATTCTATTCTATTCTATTCTATTCTATTCTATTCTATTCTATTCTATTCTATTCTATTCTATTCTATTCTATTCTATTCTATTCTATTCTATTCTATTCTATTCTATTCTATTATTTCTTGAAAACCTCTGGTGATGGATGTTAGGTACAAAGAACCAGGAACATTCACTGAGTTGAAAGAACTGAAGGGTTTATCATTGTTTCATACACACACAAGAATCTGGTCCAGTAACAGTCAAAGCTAAATTGGCGTTAGACAGGGCTTTTTTTGTCATAGAACGCCCAGAAAGGAGTTCCGGCACCTTTTGGGGATGGAACCTTGTAGGGTAGGCAAGGCGGGTTGTATGACATGTGTGAGTTCCGGCACCTTTTCTTTTTACAAAAAAAGCACTGGCGTTAGATAAGGGTCAATGGAATTCATGGGGGGGGGGTGATCTCTTGTGGGAGCATAAAGATTCCAAGCTGATGACACATTTAACCCCACCTTCCAGCTCAGCCTGTTTACCTCCTATAACGGAGCACCAACAACTCCGGGAGGCAAGCTGTTCCACTGACTGTTTTCACTGTCAAGAAATTTCTCCTAATTCCCAGGTTGGATCTCCCTCTGATGAATTTCCATCCATTATTTCTTATCCTGTCCCCTGGTGCTTTGGAGAATAAATTGGCTCCCTCTTCCCTATGAGAGCCCATCAAGTAATGGAAGACAGCTATCATGTCATCCCAAGACAAATGGCTGTCCAGTCGCTTCTTAAAAACCTCCAGTGATGGAGCGCCCACAACTTCAGGAGACAAGCTGATTCATTGATTAATTGTTCTCACTGTTAGGAAATTTCTCCTTAGTTCTAGGTTGCTTCTCTCCTTGATTAGTTTCCATTCATTGTTTCTTGACCAGCTTTCAGGTGCTTTGGAGAAGAGCTTGACTCCCTCTTCTTTGTGGTAGCCCCTTAGATATTGGAAGACTGCTATCATGTCATGTATATATAATCTATCTATCTATCTATCTATCTATCTATCTATCTATCTATCTATCTATCTATCTATCTATCTATCTATCTATCTATCTATCTATCTATCTATCTATCTATCTATCTATCTATCTATCTATCTATCTATCTATCTATCTATCTATCTATCTATCTATCTATCTATCTCTATCTATCTATCTATCTATCTATCTATCTATCTCTACCTACCCACCCACCCACCCACCCACCCATCTATCCATCCATCCATCCATCCATCCATAGGAGATCTCATCTCACCTCACCTCACCTCACCTCACCTCACCTCACCTCACCTCACCTCATCTCATCTCATCTCATCTCATCTCATCTCATCGTATCATCTTGCCTTGCCCTATCTTATCGTATCATCTTATCTTATCTCACAAATGGTACTAATGCTTCACGTGATCTTGATTCTATCCTTCTGTTAATGTAGCCTAGGATTGCACTAGCTTTTTTGGCTGCTGCTGCACATGGCTGGCTCATATTGACGTGATTATTTACTAGGACTTCAAGATCCTTATTAGTAGACCTGCACATTGGATTTGTCAACCAATCTCTAACTCTAGTAGCAGACAGTCTTGAGAAGCACAAGAGGTGGGTGACCTTGAGGTTGCAGTTGCCTATGTCCCAAAAGTGCTTTTCCAAAAGGCAACTTGACTTTCTTGTACTTTTTTCCCCCCTTGAAAACATTTCACTCCTGATCCAAGAAGCTTCTTGGAACACCATTTCCCCAGAAGTGTGTATGGATTCAAACCTTCTGTGTTTCTGTAAATCTTTAAAGACTTGGTTTATCTGACAAGCCTTGGAAGTTGGCAGATTATAATCCACTTCTGATACAGGTTTCGTGTCTAACAACTGTGAGTTGCTTTTGATTTAGCTCTGGATTTTCCTTGCCAACTCATTGAATATCATCACTCATACTTACATTATTGCTTCTGTTATGTTGTTGTGTTTAATCCTCCTTTTTATGAAAGGCTGCTTTATTTAAACTATTGATGTGAATATTTGATAGCTGTGCACTACATACTGAAGAGAGCCATCTAACAGCCCAAGGATCAAACAGCTTTTTAACTTTACAATTCCTTTATAGGCCTTAAGCTTATTGCACTGTTAATGGGCTTTATTATATGGTGATCTTTTATTGATATATTTTTTTAAAAAATTGTAAGCCGTTCAGAGTTACCTGTCTGCGAGTTGGGTGCTGATATAAATTTGTTTAATAAGAAATAAATAATAAAAATATATGGTTGAGGAATATGAGGCTGACTTAAAAGGTTTAAACCAGTGTTTCTCAACTTTGACAATGTGAGGATGTGTGGACTTCCCAGAATTCCCAGAGAAGCATAGCTGGCACAAAAGCTAGCTGGGTGGGCCAATCAGGAGGAGACTGTGAGTTCTAGTCCTGCCCTAGGCATGAAAGCCAACTGGGTGACTTTGAGCCAATCAGGAGGAGACTGAGTTCTAGTCCCGCCCTAGGCTTGAAAGCCAGCTGGATGACTTTGAGCCAATCAGGAGGAGACTGTGAGTTCTAGTCCCGCCCTAGGCTTGAAAGCCAACTGGGTGACTTTGGACCAATCAGGAGGAGACTGTGAGTTCTAGTCCCGCCCTAGGCTTGAAAGCCAACTAGGTGACTTTGAGCCAATCAGGAGGAGATTGTGAGTTCTAGTCCCACTTTAGGCATGAAAGCTAGATGGGTGACTTTGGACCAATCACCAGGAGACTGTGAGTTCTAGTCCCGCCTTAGGCATGAAAGCCAGCTCGGGATCTGTGGGCCAGTCCCTCTTTCTCAGATCAACCCCACCTCACAGGGTTGTTATTGTGGGAAAAATAGGAGGAGGAAAATAATTTAGGCATGTTCGCCATCTTGAGTTAGTAATAAAGCAATAGTGGCAGAATAAAAAAATCTAAATAAAAAATAAATAAGTAAAATCCCGGCTTCCTGTTCTTCCAGCAAACATTAGGCCAGGGGTCTGCAAACATTGGCCCTTTTATGACTGGTGGACCAACTCCCAGAATTCCTCAGCCAGGTTGGCGGAACGGAGGGAAAGGGAGGGGCCAGCATTTTACGCGCACATGAACGGGCCCACGAGCACATGCACGACGCAAACGGGGTGGTGACACTCGCTAGCCCTGCTCCGTTCTTGTGCATTGCGGCATTTTTGTGCCCAAGGCATAGCGGCATTCCGTTTTTTCCCCCGTGGCACGGCGCCCCATTTTCGCATGCTGCAGATGCAGCGCTAGCACAAGTGTGTTTGCGTGTGCGTGCACACGTGCGTGCACTAGCCAGCCTGTCCCGCGGCCTGTGTCTCCCTCTTCTTTGTGTGACGTTTGGGTGAAAACCTGAAAAAAATATATGAAACTGCGTAAAAAAAATCAACTTGGGTACAGAGATGACCGGGGTTCACATCTTCTGCAAATGTGATTTTTTTTCCACTGATTTTGAAGGGTTCTAGTGGGCTGTGGCCCACAGGTTGGGGACCCCTATTCTAGGGGCTGAGAATGTGCTGCAGCTGCCAAAAAAGCCAACACAGTGCTGGGCTGCATTAACAGAGGGATAGAATCAAGATCACGTGAAGTATTAATACCACTTTACAATGCCTTGGTAAGGCCACACTTGGAATACTGCATCCAGTTTTGGTCACCACGATGTAAAAAAGATGTTGAGACTCTAGAAAGAGTGCAGAGAAGGGCAACAAAGATGATTAGGGGACTGGAGGCTAAAACATATCAGGAACAGTTGCTGGAATTGGGTATGTCTAGTTTAATGAAAAGAAGGACTAGGGGTGACATGATAGCAGTATTCCAATATCTCAGGGGTTGCCACAAAGAAGAGGGAGTCAAGCTATTCTCCAAGGCGCCTGAGGGCAGGACAAGAAACAACGGATGGCAACTAACCAAAGAGAGAAGCAACCTAGAACTAAGGAGAAACTTCCTGACAGTTAGAACAATTAACCAGTGGAACAACCTGCCTCCTGAAGCGGTGAATGCTCCAACACTGGAAGTTTTTAAGAAGAGACTGGACAGCCATTTGTCCGAAATGGTAAAGGGTTTCCTGCCTGAGCAGGGGGTTGGACTCAATGACCTCCAAGGTCCCTTCCAACTTTATTATTATTATTATTATTATTATTATTATTATTATTATTTTTATTATTATTATTATTATTATTATTATTATTATTATTATTATTATTATTATTATTATTATTATTATTATTATTATTATTATTATTATTATTATTATTATTATTAATAATAATAATAACTGAGAGTAAACAGAGAGCAAACCCCCTCCTTTCTAGCACTGATGATGTTCCCTTGTTGTCTGCAAGAACACAACCAAGCTCGGAGATCACCAAGGACCCCTCATTTCAACCTTGAGCCTTATTGGTCATTTAGGTCTCTTGGGCAGAGATGGTTTTATATTTCCAAGAAGCTGGCTTGTTTTATCATGCAGAGGAGAGGAGAGAGTCCTCTGCATGTATGTGCAGACACCCGCACAGCCATAAAGTGTCTTCCTCTTTAAGATTTAAGTTCTCTTTCCAGCACATTTTGGAGTTCTGACTTGGTCTGAGGTTGCCAAGGTGTGCACTGGAGGTGATACGAAAGTTCTCACTGTTCCAACCGATCTCTAATGGCCCGTTCATTCATGAAGGTCGCTCCTCAAGTCCGAAGCCATAATTCACCAAAAAAAGAAAGAAAGAAAGAAAGAAACCGTAACGAGAGATTCCCAACATAAATCCATGGAATTAGAATGTACTGAGTGTTCGATCTTATCAGTTTTGGCAAGAATAGAGATGACAGTTTTCATATCACCCCTCCAGGTGTTAAGGAGCTTAGCAATGGTACTATAATCCAGTTAATGTGAACGATCAAAGCCTTAATTGAAATGACACAAACTGGCTCTTTTTGCATTCGTTTCTTTTTTTCCTTTATTGATCTCTCTCTCTCTCTCTCTCTCTCTCTCTCTCTCTCTCCCCTCTTTTCTCTCCCCCCCTCTCTCTCATCTCTCTCTCTCTCTCTCTCTCTCTCTCTCTCTCTCTCTCATTATCTATCTCTATACCTATATCCAGTGCTTTTTTTGTAAAAAAAAAAAAAGGTGCCGGAACTCACACATCTCATACAACCCACTTTGCCTACCCTACAAGGTTCCATCCAAAAAAGTGCCGGAACTCCGTTATGAGCATTCTATGAGAAAAAAAGCCCTGCCTATATCTATCTATCTATCTATCTATCTATCTATCTATCTATCTATCTATCTATCTATCTATCTATCTATCTATCTATCTTCTATCTATCTATCTATCTATCTATCTATCTATCTATCTATCTATCTATCTATCTATCTATCTATCTATCTATCTATCTATCTATCTATCTATCTATCTATCTATCTATCTATCTATCTATCTATCTATCTATCTATCTATCTATCTATCTATCTAAGATAGATAAGATATAAGATAACCTTTATTGACATTTTTTTACGGTGGGCACAACGGCACACATAAAAAATGAAATTTAGTTGCCCGCTCTCAAAGTGAAACACATACATGACACACACCTAAACATACTATATGCAACATATGTATAGACCCACACCCCTACATATACATAACAAATAAATATTAATCACTGTCCATCTTGAATATATAACAGAAGGAGGAAGCTTGAGAGTTCGCAAGGTTAATGCTGTATGGAATGAAACTATGGCTGAATCTGGATGTTCTGCTGCGGATACCACGAAGCCTCATCCCAGAAGGTAACAAGGAAAACAGGTCATGAAGAGGATGTGTAGTGTCCCAGATAATCTTACGGACCCTACTCAAGCAATGCTTATATGGCATGTCCTGGATGGAAGGGAGGGAATTGCCAATGATCTTTGCAGCCATCCTCACCACTCTCTGCACCACTTTCCTGTCCAAAGCAGGGATGCTTCCAAACCAGACTGTGATGCCGTATGACAGGATGCTCTCAATCGTCCCCCTGTAGAAAGTGGTCAGGATAGGGGAAGGAAGATGTGCTTTTCTCATGCGACACAGAAAATGCAGGCTTTGCTGTGCCCGCTTCACTAGTGTCTCGCTGTTGAGCGACCAAGCCAGCCTACTTGTTAACTACACACCCAGGAATTTGATGCTGGTAAACATCTCCACAGGTGAATCATTAATGCACAGACAAGTGTGGCTGTGCCTGCCTTTTCTGAAACCAACAATGATCTCTTTGGTTTTTCTGGTATTTAAAACTAGGCTGTTTTCCTTACACCAGTTCACCAACCTCTCAACCTCCTTGCGGTAAGCACCCTCATTGTCATCATGAATAAGGCCCACTACTGTTGTATCATCTGCGAACTTCACAATATGGTTGGTAGCAAACCTAGCACAACAGTCATGGGTCAACAGGGTGAACAGCAGCGGACTTAGGATGCAGCCCTGAGGAGAACCTGTGCTCAAGAAAATGGCAGAGCTTTTTTTGTCATAGAACAGTTCCGGCACCTTTTTTCGACGGATTTTTCCAAGTTGCCTTGAACAAAATCCTAGTCTTTTAGATACACTAAAAATTGAAGGGTTTTTTTTTTTTAACTACAAAGGTAAACATTGTAGGGTAGGCAAGGCAAGTTGTATGACGTGTGTGAGTTCCGGCACCTTTTTTTTTTTTTACAAAAAAAGCACTGGTTAGAAGTATTTGTTCCAGCTCGCACATATTGGGGCCTGTTAGTAAGAAAATCAAGAATCCAGTTGCACAAAGGAGTGTTTAAGCCTAAAAGGCCCAGATTCAGTCACAGTTTTGTTCCATAGAGCATCAACCTTGTGAACTCTCAAGTCTCTTCTTTCTGCTATATATTCATAATGGACAGTGCTCTCTGTGTGTGTTTGTGTTTGTGTGTGTGTGTGTGTGTCTCTGTGTGTATGTAAATATACATAGATGGAGAGAGAGAGAGAGAGAGAGAGAGAGAGATAAAATAGACAGGATAGATAGATAGATAGATAGATAGATAGATAGATAGATAGATAGATAGATAGATAGATAGATAGATAGATAGATAGATAGATAGATAGATAGATAGATAGATAGATAGAGATTGATAATAGATGATAGATAGATAGATAGATAGAGATTGATAATAGATGATAGATAGATAGATAGATAGAGATTGATAATAGATGATAGATAGATGATAGATAGATAGATAGATAGATAGATAGATAGATAGAGATTGATAATAGATAGATAGATAGATAGATAGATAGATAGATAGATAGATAGATAGATAGATAGATAGATAGATAGATAGATAGATACATAGATACATAGATACATAGATAGATAGATAGATAGTTGGATAGATGGATAGTTGGATAGATAGATAGATGGATAGATGGATAGATGGATAGATGGATAGATGGATAGTTGGATAGATGGATAGATGGATAGATGTAGAGATAGAGATAGAGATATATGCATGTATATAGCATGTGTAAATATGTGTGTATGTATGTATATATATATATGTATATATATATATATGTCCTAGAAGCACGAGGCTGAAGAGATGCCAGCCTGAAGGTGACGAATGAGACTTCGTCGAAACGTCGCCAAGACACTTCCAATTTTACGCGGGAGAAAACCCGAATTACCGAAGACCTACATATATATGTATGTATGTATGTATGTATGTATGTATGTATGTATGTACACATACATATACTTTTGAGAGAGTTTTAAAAGTGTGTCAATGTGTTCACAGGAAAAAAATGACAATAAAGATTATCATATCTTATCTCATCTCATCTCATCTCATCTTATCTTCCTATCTTATCCTATTCTATCCTGTCCTACCCTACCCTATTCTACCCCACCCCATCCCGTCCCGTCCCATCCCATCCCATCCTATCAACATTACCACCCATGCTACAAAAGGTGGATTCCTGTGGAAAGAGTGGAATAGTGGGAACCCCTGTCTGTGGGTGACCCTCTGTCTATGCCTCTCGTTTTCCACCAGCAAAATGAAACTTCAGCTGGAAACATTCATTGTCTTGCCCAAATGGTTGTGCCTGTCGGCCACACAAACCCTTAATTAGAGGTAAGGTCAGGAAGTGTCTTTATAAGACTGACCTGTTTCAGCAAACGTCCAGAAACTAGCAAAAAAACCTAGCATCATTTTCTTTTGTGTGAAAGGCCATGGCTTGGGACAAGGGCAGTTCATGTTCCTTGAGCAGCTTAACAGTTAATCACATTTAAAGTCAGGTGGGCAAAATGTCCCTCTGTCTCATCCTTTCTGGCCAGGTCGTGTCAGAAACATGACAAGAAATGGATGCTAATGTGATCTCAACGCAAGATTCATTTACCTATAAAATAGACTGGCGTTTCATGATCACACAGGCTATCAATCTTAACTCAGCCAAAAAAAAAAAAAAAAAAAAAGCCAATGCAATCCTAGGCTGCATTAATAGAGGGATAGAATCAAGAACATGTGAAGTTCTAGTAGCGCTTTGCAAAGCCTTGGGAAGACCACACTTGAAATATTGCATCCAGTTCTGGTCACCACAATATATATATATATATAAAAAGATGTTGAGACTCCGGAAAGAGTGCAGAGAAGAGCAACAAAGAGGATTAGGGGGCTGGAGGCTAAAACATACGAAGAGCAGTTTCAGGAATTGGATATGTCTAGTTTAGTAAAAAGAAGGACTAGGGGAGTCATGATAGCAGTGTTCCAATATCTGAGGGATATTGGGTGAAAGCCAATCCTATCTCTGCAGGGATGATGTTCTACAGAGAGGGAGCCACCACAAATAAGGTCCCTCTTCTTGGTCCCACTAGATGGACCTCCTCAAGAGAGGCAACCCACAACATCTCCTGCCTCTCTGCTCTTATGTGTCAGGTGGGTGTAACTGGGAAAAGATGGTCCTTTAAATAACAGGGAGGGAACCACCACAGAGAAGGTCCTGCTTCTTGGTCCCACCGGATAGACCTTCTTAAGAGAGGCGACCCACAACATCTCCTGCCTCTCTGCTCTTATGTGTCAGGTGGATGTAACTGGGAAATGATGGCCCTTCAAATAACAGGGAGAGCCACCACGAAGAAGGTCCTGCTTCTTGGTCCCACCGGATAGACCTTCTTAAGAGAGGGGACCCATAACATCCCCTGCCTCTGCACTCTGATGTGTCAGGTAAATGTAACTGGGAAAAGAGGGTCCTTCACATTACCTGTACGGCTTTGAAGGTGACAACCAGCGCTTTGAATTGGACCTAGAAGTAGGTTGGAGGCCAATGCCAATCCTGTAAGAGAGGGGACACATATGTAAATCTAGGCTTACACACAACCTTGTGGGCCACCATGCTTTGAACCAATTGAAGTTTTGGAATCTTTTCAAGGGTAGCCCATTGTAGAACACATCGCAGTGGTCAAGATAGGAGGTGACTGGGACTTGAGTGACTGTGAGCAGAGATTGTCCCTCTAGAAAAGAATGTATGAATAATTTTTAACATTTAAAATAATAAAATAAAATAAAATAAAATAAAATAAAATAAAATAAAATAAAATAAAATAAAATAAAATAAAATAAAATAAAATAAAATAAAATAAAATAAAATAAAATAAAATAAAATAAAATAAAATAAAATAAATAAAATAAAATAAAATAAAATAAAATAAAATAAAATAAATAAAATAAAATAAAATAAAATAAAATAAAATAAAATAAAATAAAATAAATAAAATAATAAATAAAATAAAATAAAATAAAATAAAATAAAATAAAATAAAATAAAATAAAAATAATAAAGTTAGAAGGGATCTTGGAGGCTATCTAGTCCAACCCCCTGCTCAGGCAGGGAACCCTATACCATTTCAGACAAATGGCTCTACAGTCTCTTCTTAAAAACTTCCAGTGTTGGACCATTCACAGCTTCTGGAGGCAAGTCGTTCCACTGATTAATTGTTCTCAGGAAATTTCTCCTTATTTCTGGGTTGCTTCTCTCCTTGATTAGTTTCCATCCGTTGCTTCTTGTCCTGCCTTCAGGCACTTTGGAGAATAGCTTGACTCCCTCTTCTTTGTGGCAGCCCCTGAGATATTGGAAGACTGCTATCCTGTCCCCCCTCGTCCTTCTCTTCATTAGACTAGACCACAGGTCGGCAACCTGCGGCTCCGGAGCCGCATGTGGCTCTTTGAGCCTTCCCCTGCGGCTCCCAGCCTCTTCTGCCATTTGCAGAGAGAGACAGAGACAGAGCTTGCTTCTCTCTCTCTCTCTGTGAGTGTGTGTGTGTGTGTGTAAAAAAGAGAGTAGCCTCACCCTGTTCCGAAGAGCCAACAAGTTTACTGGGCGAGGCTCCTCCCTTTCCTGCATCTCTGCAGGAAGGGCAGGAGAGAGCTAGCTAGCCCAGCTATGCTGACTCAGGAATTCTGGGAGTTGAGGTCCATGAGTCATAAAAGAGCCAAGGCTGCCTATCCCTGAGCTTGTTGCAGAACAGCTTGAAGCCAGCTTGCCAGGTGAGCAGAAGATCGGGGAGAGAGGGAGGGGGGGGGAGAGAGACAGAGACCCTTTTGACATCTAAAATGAAGATAACACTGCATATATCCTTTTTTACCTTTATTTTATATATATATATATATATATATATATATTTGTGTGTGTGTGTGTGTATGTGTGTATATATATGTGTGTGTGTGTGTGTATGTGTATATATATATGTGTGTGTATATATGTGTGTATATATATGTGTGTGTATATATATATATACACATATATACACACACATACACACATATATACACACACATATATATATATATAAACACACACACACACACACACACACACATACATACATATATATATATCTATAATAAAGGTAAAAAAGGATATATACAGTGTTATCTTCATTTTAGATATCAAAAGAGTTTTGCGGCTCCCAGTGTTTTGTTTTTGGTGGGAAACGGGTCCAAGTGGCTCTTTGAGTGTTTTGGGTTGCCTACCCCTGGACTAGACATACCCAATTCCAGCAACCGTTCCTTATATGCTTTAGACTCCAGTCCCCTGATCATCTTGGTTGCTCTTCTCTGCACTCTTTCTAGAGTCTCAACATCTTCTTTACATAAAAAAATAAACAACATTCCCGTGGCATGGGAAATGTTATAACATGAGCACCACTACCAAGAGAAGAGAAGAATTGAAATAAAAAGAAAGGAAACTAGGTGGTCTGTTAGGCCCGGAGAAGTTAAACATTGCCAATTAATTTCCCCTTTTTAATTTATGGAGATATTTCAGGGACCGTGAGCATTCAGGGAAGTTCAAATATTAAAATAAAACCTTTTACCTGATGTTTGCAATTAAGCGATCCATTATTTGGCACTCCACACCCAGTAAATATAGTTAGAACCCTGGTGACCTTGAAGCTTCTACAATTATCAGCGTGCACAAATATCTGTTATTTTGCAGAAGTATTTAGCATTTAGTATTTAATTGCATGGAGATTCTCCACCTTTGCTAGGGAATTAAGATGAGATGGCCTCCAAATATCTACACTCTGAGCAGGGAAAGAGCTGTCTCACTTGCAGATGTTTCAGGATACCATTTGACCCTCATTGAATCCCTGAAATTGATTTCTGAGCAAAAACAAAAAAAATGTAGGTTAATGTTTGAAGCTGCCAACATGGTAGTAACAGTGGCAACACACTAGACTATAGTGCCTCTTTGATAAGTTTCCATCCATTGTAACAGTAACAGAGTTGGAGGTTTGACTTTAAAACAGAACAGAACAGAATAGAATAGAGTTGGAAGGGACCTTGGAGGTCTTCTAGTCCAGCCCCCTGCTCAAGCAGTAGAACCTATACCATCTCAGACAGGTGACTGTCTAGTCTCTTCTTAAAAACCTCCAGTGATGGAGCGCCCACGATTTCTGGTGGCAAGCTGTTCCACTGGTTGATTGTCCTCACTGTCAGGAAGTTTCTCCTTAATTCCAGGTTGCTTCTCTCTTTGGTAAGTTTCCAACCGTTGTTTCTTGTCCTGCCCTCTGGTGCTTTGGTGAACAACGTGACCCCCTCCTCTTCTTTGTGGCAGCCCCTCAGATACTGGAACACTGCTATCATGTCTCCCTTATTTCTTCTTTTCTTTAGACTAGCCAAACCCAAGTCCTGCAGCCGTACTTCATATGTTTTAGTCTCCAGGCCTTGGATCATCTTAGTTGTTCTTCTCTGAATTTTTTTCAGTCTCTCAACATCTTTTTTGTGATATGGTGACCAAAATTGGCTGCAGTATTCCAGGTGTGGTCTTCATAGGGTTTTATAAAGCGGTACCAATACCTCGCGTGATCTTGATTCTATGCCTCTGTTTATACAACCCAGGATTGTATTAGCTTTTTTGGCTGCTGCTGCACACTGCTGGCTCATGGTCAAGTAGTTGTCCACTAGGACTCCAGAGTCATCTGGTCCAATCCCTTGTTCATTCAGGAGACCTATACTATTTCCGATAGAAGGCTGTACAGTCTCTTCTTCAAGGCCATTATCCATTACCTGCAATTGTTTTTCTTATGTTTCAGCTTCTAGGCCCCCAATCATTTTTGCTGCCCTCCTCTGAACTCTTTCCAAAGAGTTGCTTCTTGTCCTGCCTTCAGGTGCTTTGATCCCCTCTTCTTTGTGGCATCTCCTTAGATATTGGAAGACTGCTATCAAATCAAACTACAGAATCCATGCAGAGGAGACCTATGAGTGAGTTAAGGCAAAGATAAAATCTCTGTGGATTCCAGCTGGACTCCTGATGACCCCACAAGATGGTCGTGTGGGTTGTGGACAATAATACAGATGTCCTTTGCTGTTCCTTTTTCTGAGATCTTTTCTAAGTGTCTAGCCTCAGCTGTGGGGTTTCCTGACAGTCTCTCATCCAAGACTAACCAAGTGCAACCATGTTTGTCTTTCTGAGATCAGCCATGATTGGCTTAGTGCTGCCACCTGCTGGGATACAAATAAAATGGACCTTATGCCAACCGGTATGGAGATCCTGAAGGAGAATCACTCATTGGTGTAAGCCTCAGCTGACAATATATTGTTTTCAGTGGCAGGGAAGTTATCTCATGATTTTACTCTTGCTGAGGTTGCTTGGTCAACGGGGGAGAGGAATGTTTAAAGACCAGATATCTATGGAGATTCTCAGTCATCCAGGTCATGTTGTACCAAAAGTGCTTTTTCAGGAGGCAACTGGACTTCCTTGTTTTTCTTTGAAGATGTTTCACTTCTCTTCCAAGAAGCTTCTTCAGCTCTGACTGGATGGTGGGGAATGGAAGGGTTTATACTCCTTGCTGACAGCTGGTCATTTGCCTTCTTTTAGAGAGTCGTTGAGGCCACCTGGAGGTTTACCTGTGTCCTCAGGGTCATCTGAGTGGTGCAAATGGGTGTGGGGGCCTTCTTGGAACTGTTGAAAGGACTGTGTTGTACACTGAAGATGGATGATGTCTATCATGAGATAATATCTCAGTTATTAAAGAATCAGCCCAAGGTCCACTTAATCAAAATATCACCATGATACAAAAAAGACATTGAGACCCTAGAAAGAGTGCAGAGAAGAGCAACAAAGATGATTAGGGGACTGGAGGCTAAAATATATGAAGAACAGTTGCAGAGGTTGGGTATGTCTAGTCTAATTAAGTGAAGGGCTAGGGGCTGACATGATAGCAGTGATCCAATATCTAAAAGGTTGCCACAAAGAAGAGGGGGTCAACTTATTCTCCAAAGCACCTGAGGGCAGGACAAGCAGCAGCGGATGGAAACTAATCAAGGAGAGAAGCAACCTAGAACTAAGGAGAAATTTCCTGACAGTTAGAACAATCAATCAGTGGAACAGCTTGCCTCCAGAAGTTGTGGGTGCTCCATCACTGGAAGTTTTTAAGAAGAAATTGGACAACCCTTTGTCTGAAGTAATATAGGGTCTCCTGCTTGAGCAGGGAGTTGAGAGTAGAAGACTTCTAAGGTACCTTCCAAATCTATTGTCTATGGAGATTCTCAGTCATCCAGGTCACAGTTGCCCCAAAGGTGGTTTGTTTGTTTTTTTAAAAGGCAACTGGACTTTCTTTGCTTTTGCTTGAAGATGTTTTACTCCTCATCGAAGTAACTTCTTCAGTTCTATTTTTCTATGTTCTATCTAGGTACTGAATGGGTCCCCAGCAGGAAAAAAAACAAAACAAAACATGGCACCCCCAAAAGAATAAGCGTGGGGTTCCTGAAGATAACAAACACATTCCTCTAACTAGCTTGCCTAATTCTTCTGCTCCCACACAGAGAGATCTTCTCCCAAGGGGCTTGTGATGATCTAATCAATTGGGTCATGAGTAAATGAAAATGCAAATGAGCGGAAAGAAGAGAAATCTTGTTTGGGGGGGGGGACAGAAAAAAAAAAAAAAGCTGCTCAGAAGGTTTCTCACCCCACCCGAATGGCGCTGACTTCAAGTAAACCTCTAAATAGGATGTGGCAGTCTTACAAACACAATAACAACCTTCAACAAATGAGAATAACAAACCCCTCGTAAGCCTGGGAGCTGGCCTTTTTGCGATTCTGCTGGTGTCATCTCTTTCGGTGGCTTTAATTTCCAGCAGTAAGCACAAGCTGCTGGAGAATGTTGTCAAAACCACAATGAAGTTATGTCGTTGACTATTAAAGGACTGGCCTGCAGACTGCCAAACACCCAGATTTGAATTTCATGCTCGCTACTAAACATCAACACAAATATGTCTAATTTCATAAAAAAAACAACGGCTGGTCCCAGAGAACTTGACAGCTCGCCATGCTGTCTTTTTTTTTTTTTTTTCACCACCCGAAGGGGGATTTTGAAATGGAATGAGACCTCACTGCCTGCGTGCGTGTGTGTGTGTGTGTGTCGGCGTGTGGGGGGATGAGAAACAGCAATGTTGGAATTGCACAGCAACAAGATTGGACTGGCGACGTGGAAGTCAATTAACACTGATGGTTGAGACCATCTACAGAGCTCATGCCGGCTGCTCCAAGTTCATTCAGGCAGTTGAGAAGTATTTGTGTTAAATTCCCTGAGAGGGAAGTCAGCGAGAGAATACCCACGTCACACCAGCTCTAATCACTGGAACATTCAGAC
>JALGBA010002465.1:152500-219665 GCA_023970755.1 Azemiops feae
TGGGGTCCTTGGTTCTCTCTGAGTTTGGTGGTTTTCTTGCAGATGTTTCATGAACCAACTAGGGAACATTATCAGTGCTAGAAGGAGTGGAGTTTGCAGAGAGGAGGAGGAGGAGAGGGAGGAGGAGGAGATGGTGCTTGGTTGTTTTCTTGCAGAGGTTTCATTATCCAAACTAGGTAGTATCTTCAGTGCTAAAAGGAGTGGGGTTTGCAGGGAGGAGGAGGAGGAGGAGGAGGAGGAGAAGAAAAAGAAGAAGAAGAGAAGAAAAGAAGAAGAAGAAGAAGAAGAGAAGAAGAAGAAGAAGAAGAAGAGAAGAAGAAGAAGAAGACGAAGAAGAAGAAGAAGAAGACAAGGAGGGGAGGAGGAGGAGGAGGAGGAGGAGGAGGAGGAGGAGGAGGATGGGTTCCTTGGTACTCTCTGAGCTTGGTGGTTTTCTTGCAGATGTTCATTACCCAAACTAGGTAACTTCATCAGTGTTAGAAAGGAGGTGTGTGGTGAGGAGGAGAGGAGGAGGAGGAGAGGAGGAGGAAGAAGAGAAGAGAAGAAGAAGAAGAAGAAGAAGAAGAAGAAGAAGAAGAAGAAGAAGAAGAAGAAGAAGAAGAAGAAGAAGAGAAGAGAAAGAAGAAGAAGAAGAAGAAGAAGGAAGGAAGAGAGAAGAAGAGAAGAAGAAGAAGAAGAAGAGAGAGAAGAAGAAGAGAGAGGAGGGAGGAGAGGAGGAGGAGGAGAAGGAAGGGAGGAGGATGGGTTCCTTGGTACTCTCTGAGCTTGGTGGTTTCTTGCAGATGTTTCATTACCAAACTAGGTAACTTCATCAGTGTTAGAAAGGAGGTGTGTGTGTGAGGAGAGAGGAGGAGGAGAGGAGGAGGGAGGAGGAGGAGGAGGAGGAGGAGGAGGAGGAGGAGGAAGACCGCGGGGTCCTTGGTGCTCTCTGAGCTTGGTGGTTTTCTTGCAGATGTTTCATTACCCAAAGTAGGTAACTTCATCAGTGCTAGTAAGGAATCAGGCTTGCTCTCTATTTATATTCTAGTGGCTTGCCCTGTCAGTGTTGGTGGGGGTGGTCTTGGAGATTCTTTGGTTGGGCTGTTTACTCTTAGCTTGTTTGGCAGTTCCTTGATTGGGGTATTGTTTACTTCTTGATTATTGGTCTGATGTTAATCTTGGTGGTAACCTATGCTCAACTGCGTGTTGATTGCTGGTGGGGAGGCATCTGATATATGGACATAAGAGATATGCCAAAAAGAATTATGTTACAAAATGGCACGGGAATAAGTGGAATTCTGCTAATAAAGGTAGATATGAAAAAGATGCTTCATGGAATAACAACAACGAAGCATCTGAAGATGAAGAAAACTGAACGGAAGGGAATGATTGCTGAAAAACAAATTACGAGAGATGCAAAGAACGTAACAGAAGAGAACAAGGGACGGTTCCTTTTAAAGCAGCTGAAGAGAATGCAAAGACGAATTCCAATGGAAATAAAGCTTTGTTTTCAAAAAAGGGGAAGAGCTTCTAGAAAAATAAATGACATGAAAAATAAAAGTGATGAAAAACATGCTGGAAGAGAATTTTAGAATATATATATAAGAATGATTCGACTGTCAAGAGGAAAGGAATTATAGACAAGAAATAGACTGCAGGCCAGGATTTGGTAGGGTATAGCAAGGAAAGGCTTGGAAAAGACATTCCAACATCGTGATGTTTCTAGACCTGCAAAGATCAAAATCGTGCAAGTCACGGTGTCTCCTGTGACACCGCTTGGAAGCAACGATTGGAAGCAAGGAAGGAATTAGCACTGATGCTTTTGAACCCTGGGGTTAGGGAAGACCTTTAAGAACACCAGGCATAGCCAGGAAAACAAACCAATGGAGCATTGAACAAATGAGGTCTTTGTGTACAAGTAGTAGCTGAGGGGCTGCCACAAGGAAGAGGGGGTCATGTTGTTCACCAAAGCGCCAGAGGGAAGGATGAGAAACAACGGTTGGAAACTGATCAAAGAGAGGAGCAACCTGGAATTAAGGAGAAACTTCCTGACAGTGAGGACAATCAACCAGTGGAACAGACGTTGCCCCCAGAAATCGTGGACGCTCCATCACTGGAGATTTTCAAGAAGAGACTAGACAATCACCGGTCTGAGATGGTATAGGTTCTCCTGCTTGAGCAGGGGGCTGGACTAGAAGACCTCCAAGGTCCCTCCCAGCTCTATTCTATTCTAGTCCTGGACTTACTACCACAATTAATCACAAACTTTCTGTTGCTAGGTGAGACATTTGTTAAGTGAATTTTAGGGCCTTTCTGTCCGTTGTAACTTTGGACGGTCACTCAACAAACTGTGGTAAGTCGAGAACTAGCTGTATATGTTTACTTCTCTTTTGTCGTGTTCTCGTCCTACACTAAATAAATATTAGTTGAACAAATCAGCCCAGAGTTCTCAATTCAGACACAAACGACTTGGCTTGAGTTATCCCTACATCTGATGTGAAGACCAAGCTCTCTGGAGAAGTCCATAATTCTGGGAAAGGGAAAAGAAAAGAGAAGGGGATGATCAACAGTAAAAGGAGATGGAGTCGGTTACGGCAGCAATGAGTGACGGTTGATTTGTTGATGAGGGTTGAAAGATATGAAGGACCCGGTTGGAGACAGGTGATCTCCTGATGATAGGGTCACCCAGTAGGCTTTCATGCCTAGGCAGGACTAGAATTCATTGTCTCCTGATGATTGGCCCAAGTCATCTACTCAGCTTTCATGCCTATGACAGGACTAGAACTCTCCATCTCCTAGTGATTAGCCCAAAGTCACTCAGCCGGCTTTCATGCCTATGTGGAACTAGAACTCTCATCTCCTGGTGATTAGCCCAAAGTCATCCACTGGCTTTCACGCCTAGGTGGAACTAGAACTCTCATCTCCTGGTGATTCGCCCAAAGTTACCCAGCTGGCTTTCATGCCTAGGTGGAACTAGAACTCTCCATCTCCTGGTGATTAGCCCAAAGTCACCCAGCTGGCTTTCATGCCTAGGTGGAACTAGAACTCTCATCTCCTGGTGATTAGCCCAAAGTCACCCAGCTGGCTTTCATGCCTAGGTGGAACTAGAACTCTCATCTCCTGGTGATTAGCCCAAAGTCACCCAGCTGGCTTTCATGTGTAGGTGGGACTAGAATTCATTGTCTCCTGATGATTAGCCCAAAATCACTCAGCCTAAGATGGAACTGGTAATTGGCCCAAACTCACCCAGCTGGCTTTCATGCCTAAGGCAGGTGATGAAGCACCTAATCTCCTGGAGGCAAGCTGCTCCACTGATTAATTGTTCTCACTGTCAGGAAATTTCTCCTTAGTTCTAGGTTGGACCTCTCTTCAACGAGCTTCCACCCATTGCTTCCTGAGAATAAGGCAACCTATTTTGTTTCACGTCCTTGGGAAGGCATTTGGCAGAAATCTGATGGAAAGAGTCCAAGAGAAGGCAATGTACAACAATTTAGAAGTGCTGTGTGAGTGTAGGTTGGTCAACGGGTGTTCATGATCAGATTTTAGCTTTTCAGCATTTCGTTGAAAAATGCATGAATGTAAGACTGCAAGCTTATGGTATCTTTGTTGATGCAATGAAAGCGAACAATAAAATGAATAGGGTTGAATTATGGAATGTTTTGCAAAAATAAGAAGTGGAAGCTTGGCTGATGAATGCAATAAGGGCAGGGTGTGATGGAAGCCAATAAACAGAATGCTGAAAGATCAACAATGAATGCCAAATAAGACAAGGATGTGTGATATCCCCTTGATTATTTAATGTATTTATGAATAAATTTATCAAGATCGTTTGTAGTGGTGATAGAATTGTGTTGGCTGAGGACATGAATATATGTGTCTCCTAGTATACAGAGAATCTAAATGCTGAGGGAAGAGCTGTCAATCAATGGAAAGGTGACTGCAGACCATCTTTCCCTTCACTGGAGTTTTTCAAACAGAAGCTGGATAATCATCTAACATGGATGTTGTAGTGAATTCTGTAATATATAGCATACAGGTGGTTGATTTTGATGAGTTGTTTGATCCACTTCCAACTCTAAAATTCTATCATTTTTAGCAAATGTTAGATGCAACCTGGAACTAAGGAGAAATTTCCTGACAGTGAGAACAATTCATCAGTGGAACAACTTGCCTCCAGAAGTTGTGGGTGCTCCATCGCTGGAGGTTTTCAAGAAGAGATTGGACAGTCATTTGTCTGCAATGGTATAGGGCAGTGGTGGAGAACCTATGGCACGGGTGCCAGAGGTAGCACTCAGAGCCCTCTCTGTGGGCACGCACGCTGTCGCCCCACCCCTGCCACCCCCCATGGCGCCCTCCTCACCAGCAGCCCCCCGGAGGAGAGTTGCCCCGGGCGCAGCCTGTGCGGAGCAGCACAGCCAAGGACATGGCAGCCGGGCAGCAGGGACAAGACTCTGCCCTCGTGCCCCATTGCATACAGATGATGTTGTGGGGCACAGACAGAGGGCATGGCCACCATGATGCTGCTGGGCCGCCTGGGCGATCTGCTGTGGCGGGCCGTGGAGGTGGTCAGTGGCCCTGTGGGCAGGAGAGGCAGGGGCGAGGCAGGGGCAAGGCGGTTTTTGGGTACTCGGTCTCTAAAAGGTTCGCCATCACTGGTATAGGGTCTCCTGCTGAAGCAGGGAGTTGTACTAGAAGACTTCCATGGTCCCTTCCAACTCTGTTTTTGTAGGAGATGACCAGGCTGAGCCTGAGGGAGGGGTCAAATGCATCATCAGTCATGAGTCCTTTCATGCCCACAAGAGATCTAAGTTCAGCCCACCTTGGGTTCCTTCTGCTCTTATCTGCTGCTAATTTCCCTTGCCCACCAGTAGTCCAGATGCTTCATCTTACAATAAATCTTTATTCCCATTTGAACTGTCTGGATCTCCTGATTTTCCCGGGGCTTGACAGTTATTCTGTTATTCTGGGCAGCCTCTTTTTAAAAAAACTGTTCAGTGTTATAGCACCAACAACTTCCGGAAGCAAGCTGATCCACTGGTTAATGGTTTCGCTGTCAGGAAATTTCTCCTTATTTCTAGATGGGATGTCTCCTTGATAAGTTTCCATCTGATACTTCTTGTCAGATGCTTTGTAGAATAAGTTGACCCCCTCTTCTCTGAGGCAGCCCCTCAAACAATGGAAGACTTTTATCAAGTCACCCTTAGTCCTTCTCTTCATTAGACTAGGCCAGAGGTAGGCAACCTTGGCTCTTTTATGACTGGTGGACTTCAACTCCCAGAATTCCTGAGTCAGCCATGCTGAGGGGAAAGGGAGAGGTTTCCATGCTGAGCCATGCTGGCTCAGGAATTCTGGGAGTTGAAGTCCACGAGTCATAAAGCGGCCTAGGCCTAGGCCAGAGGTAGGCAACCTTGGCTCTTTTATGACTCGTGGACTTCAACTCCCAGAATTCCTGAGCCAGCCGTGCTGAGGGGAAAGGGAGAGGTTTCCAAGCTGAGCCATGCTGGCTCAGGAATTCTGGGAGTTGAAGTCCACAAGTCATAAAAGAGCCAAGGTTGCCTACCCCTGGACTGGACATACCCAATTCCTGCAACCATTCTTAATAAGCTTTAGCCTCCAGACTCCTAATCATCTTTGTTGCTCATCTTTGCACTCTTTCCAGAGTCTCAACATCTTCTCATGCTACCATAAGAAGTACAGATGAGACAATTAGACTATCAGAAGCCCAGGTATCTGATTCTGACATGGATTCTGATGCAGAGCAAATGAAGGTACAGAAACTGCGAAAAACTAGGGGACGAAAATGAATTGGCGTACTTGGGTGGAAGATTTATTTCAGATAGGAAAATGGAGAACTGTGAAGATGTGCGAATGTTTTTTGAGAAGGAGTGGGCAGCATATGGTTTGCTGTGAAAATGAACATTTGTTGGAAGAAGCAGAAATAGCTTGGATAAGAACATGTCTCTGCCTACTTTAGTACCTGGAAGTGAGAACAGGGAATGCCAAGAGAAACATAAAAGCAGGTTGAATGCTGTAGGAATGGGAGTATGAAGACATCCATCTACAATCAAGAATGAATGTGTGAGGCATGACTACAAATGTGAGGGCCATTATACAGTACAGGGAGGTATTACAAATAGAAGAGAATATTTGTAGCTCAGGGTTGAACTGTGGGGCCCTTGGTGCTCTCTGAGCTTGGTTGTCTTCTTGCAGATGTTTCATTACCCAACTAAGTAACATCATCAGTGCTAGTAAGGAGTGGGGTTTGTGGAGAGGAGGAGGAGGAGGAGGAGGAGGAGGAGGAGGAGGAGGAGAACTATGGGTCCTTGGTGCTCTCTGAGCTTGGTAGTTTTCTTGCAGATGTTTCATTAGCCAACTAGGTAACATCATCAGTGCTAGAAAGGAGTAGGATTTGTGGAGGAGGAAGAGGAGGAAGAAGAGGACTGTAAACCAGTATAAGATGGAAAAGGTGAATGGATTGACCAAAAAATGTTGTGGGCGGATGGATACCATGGATCCTCAAAAACAGAAAAGTGAGACGTTTGAAGAGGGAGAGACAACTAGATGAAGCAACTGGTGGACAATATTCAATCGAGCTGGAAGGGACCTTGAAGGTCTTCTGGTCCAACCCCCTGCTCAACCCCCCTTTACCATTTCAGACAGGTGGCTGTCCAGTCTTTTCTTAAAAACCTCCAGTGATGGAGCACTCACAACGTCTGGAGGCAGGTTGTTCCACTGGTTAATTGTTCTCACCATTAGGAAATTTCTCCTTAGTTCCAGGTTGCTTCTCTCCTTGATTAGTTTCCATCTGTTGCTTCTTGTCCTGCCTTCAGGTGGTTTGGAAAATAGGTTGATACATTTTCTTTGTGGCAGCCCTTCAAATATTGGAAGACTGCTATCATCTCACCCCTAATCCTTCTTTCTCTAGACCAGCCATACCCAATTCCTGCAAGATGGTTTGCAGAGTAAATTTAGATGAGATGGTTTGCAGAGTGAATTTGGTTCCTTTTCTCATCCAATGGCTTAAATTTATTTTGCTAGCTGTTTCTTACTCATTTTGGAACCTTGCATAATGTTATTCCCCAGATAGAACATAGAATCATAGGGCTGGAAGGGATCTTGGAGGTCTTCTAGTCCAACCCCCCCTCTATCTATCTATCTATCTATCTATCTATCTATCTATCTATCTATCTATCTATCTATCTATCTATCTATCTATCTATCTATCTATCTATCTATCTATCTATCTATCTATCTATCTATCTATCTATCTATCTATCTATCTATCTATCTATCTATCTATCTATCTATCTATCTATCTATCTATCTATCTATCTATCTATCTATCTATCTATCTATCTATCTATCTATCTACCTACCTACCCATCCACCCACCCACCCACCCACCCACCCATCCATCCATCCATCCATCCATCCATCCATCCATCCATCCATCCATCCATCCATCTATCATCTACTTATCTATCATCTATCTATACATCCCTATCATCTCTGTATATCATCTATCTATCTATCTATCTATCTATCTATCTATCTATCTATCTATCTATCTATCTATCTATCTATCTATCTATCTATCTATCTATCTATCTATCTATCTATCTACTCTCTCTCTCTCTCTCTCTCTCTCTCTCTCTCTCTCTATCTATCTATCTATCTATCTATCTATCTATCTATCTATCTATCTATCTATCTATCTATCTATCTATCTATCTATCTATCTATCTATCTATCATCTATCATCATTATCTATCTATCCTTTTTACAATTGTATGAGTTGCCAATAGCATTTGTTTTCTCCCTCCTCCCCCAGATCCAGTCTCTTCAAAAAGATTTGTCTGCATATAATTTTCACGTTGATCTCGTCGGTTTTGTTAGAACAAGACAGAAGTTGGTAGGCTGGAAAAACAACAACAACCCAGTGTTCTTTCTGTCTTCTTCCACCTCCATACACGTACACATATGCATGGCATGATCAATATCAATTTTCAAATGTACTATTGATCGCACTAGCCCTTAATTTCAAGCCAAACAATACTTTCTTTTGTAATTTCCATGCTGCCATCACTGCTGACCTGTGTGTTGTCAAATAATATTGATTGGATATAAAATGAAAGGCATAGGGTAGAAGAAGAGGGGGAAACTGACCGGGATTAAAAATTGGGTTCTTATTAAAAAAAAAACAGGAGAAAACAGGGCTAAAAAGAAGTTTGGTGGCACTGGTGGCTTAGAGTATCAGTGACATCCCAGCACTTGTTGGATAGGACAAAGAAGAAGGGGGGGGGAATGACATTTTTGGTAAAAAAAAAAATACTAGAAGCATTTGAAATGTGGATTTACAGGCGGCTGTTACGTATAAGCTGGGTGAACAAGATCAGAAATGAGGGGGTGATAAGCCGCCTGGGAAAGCCCAGGGAAATCATCAAAACAATTAAAAAATGAAAGTTAGAATATTTTGGACATGTGATGCGACACCCAGAAAAATACGGCATACTCCATTTAATCCTCCAGGGAAAGATTGAAGGCAAACAAGGTCCAGGCAGAAGAAGAACATCATGGCTTCAAAATCTAAGGGACTGGTTTGGACAAAACTCAGCAGCACTTTTTCGTGCGGCTGCTGATAAAAACAGGATCGCCAGCATGATCGCCAACGTCCGATAACGGATATGGCACAAGAAGAAGAAGAAGGATGCAGAAAATAATCTCTTTTATGTGGACATGAAATCTTTTACTCCACTCCAGATGTGCTTGATTTGCAATGCTTAAAATGTCCAGATGTTGGGCAGAATTTCCTGGCATTGTGTTGCTTAACAAGTTTTGAAATCATGTCATTTTTTGAAAATAAAAAAAAAAGATTTTATTGTGAGTTAAAATACAAATATTAATGGAAATTAAGGAAGGAAGGAAGGAAGGAAAGAAAGAGAAAGAAAGAAATAAATAAATAAAGAAAGAAAGAAAGAAAGAAGAAAGAAAGAAAGAAAGAAAGAAAGAGAAAGAAAGAAAAAGAGAAAGAAAGAAAGAAAGAAAGAAAGAAAGAAAGAAAGAAAGAAAGAAAGAAAGAAAGAAAGAAAGAAAGAGAAAGAAAGAAAGAAAGAAAGAAAGGTGCAAGAGAAGATTAAGAGGAAAGGGGAAAACAATGATGAGTTCTGACTTTTTTCAGGGCATTAGAAAACTAGGTTTTGTCATTCTAAATATCCTCTATAAGTCCCAAAAGAGAGGTTTCATTTCCTTATTATTGATTTATATTTTTAGAGTCCTGTGTTAATACTACAGCAGGCAGCATTTTATCATACCAGTGGCTGGGGGATTCAATGAAAGTGCTAGAAGACCTTAGTGATGAAGAGCACAGACAGATGGCTGTGCTGATGTTACCTAGTTGGGCCATGAAACATCTGCAAGAAAAACATCAAGCTCAGAGAGCACCAAGACCCCACAGTCCTCCTCCTCCTCCTCCTCTCCACAAACCCCACCCCATTCCAGCACTGATGATGTTACCTGGCCTGGTAATAAAATGTCTGCAAGGAAACAACCAAGCTCAGAGAGCACCAAGAACCCCATATCCTCCTCCTCCTCCTCCTCCTCCTCCTCCTCCCTCCTCCCCTCCTCTCTCCTCCTCTCCTCCCTCCTCCTCCTCCTTCTCTCCACAAACCCCACTCCCTTCTAGTACTGATGATATGACCTACTTTGCCAATGAAATGGCTGCAAGAAAACTACCAAGCTCAGAGGAGGAGATAGATAGATAACCTTTATTGTCATTTTTTTTACTGTGGGCACAACAGCACACATCAAAAATGAAATTTAGTTGCCCGCTCTCAAAGTGAAACACATACATGACACACACCTAAACGTACTATGAACAACATATGTATAGACCCACACCCCTACATATACGTAACAAATAAATATTAAACACTGTCCATCTTGAATATATAACGGAAGGAGGAGGCTTGAGAGTTCGCAAGGTTAATGCTGTATGGAATGAAACTATGGCTGAATCTGGATGTTCTGCTTCGGATACCACGAAGCCTCCTCCCAGAAGGTAGCAAGGAAAACAGGTCGTGGAGAGGATGTGTAGTGTCCCAGATAATCTTGCGGACCCTGCTCAAGCAACCCTTCTGTGCTATGTCCTGGATGGGAGGGAGGGAACTGCCAATGATCTTTTCGGCCATCCTCACCACTCTCTGCACTTGTGGGGTCCATGGTGCTCTCTGAGCTTGGTGGTTTTCTTGCAGATGTTTCATTACTTAACAAGGTGACATCATCAAGGCACTGATTATGTCACCTAGTTTGGTAATAAAACGTCTGCCAGAAAACCACCAAGCTCAGAGAGCACCAAGGACCCCACAGTTCAGCCAGACCTGAGCTACAAATATTCTCTTTTTTCACTGTTCAAGGATAATGATTGCACCAGATTCTGAACCCAAAAGGGATCAGAACTGCCCCCAAGTTCTGGTCCCAGCAGATAGCTCAGAAGCATATCATGAACAATGCTATCAGAAACTGCTAAGAATCTAGGACATCTAGCTAACTATCCATTTGTTTTTCAGCTTGATTATTAATCATAATCAATAAGATGAAACCTATGTATAGGTGGCCAAGGATTAGCCAGGACAACTAGCAGAGCTCCTTGCTCTCTGTCCCTGGTGTTGGTAGACACCAAAGCCTGGGTAGATACCAAAATCTCATGATTATATCCAAGCCGAAAGTTTTACTGATTTTGGAACTTTTATTCCGTGCAAAACATAACTTGCAGAGGAATCTGTATAAGGGTAAACCTTAGTAAAAAGAAGAAAAGAAAAGGAAAAAAAGAAGAAGAAGCCCATCCTACAAATGCTAAAATATTTGTTTATTGTTCCTGAATCCCCAAGGACCTATTGAAGTAGAAACAATAGTGGGCAACCGAAAAGTTATGCTAAATAATAAGAAAATTTTGCTCCGGGGGAAGTGTCTTCAAGGGGAAGTGAGCCGGCCTTTGGAGAAAGTTAAGAAACTCTTTCTTTGTCTGCTTATTTGTTTACTTCCCGTTTTCCAGTTGGCATTGTTTGCATGAATTCAGAAAAGGGCCAAGAGAGACACCAAGACGGAACAAAAGCAATGCAAATTTCCATGAAAGTCATTTATTCAGTGTGCGGGCCAACTGGGTCCCCTGCTCACCACAAGGCAAATTTGCATGAAGATAAGGAGCAAAACTTGAACAAACGTTCAAGAGTCTGGTACCCATTTATCTCACCTCCATGGGTTGCATTACCCCGCATGTGTCTTTTGTCACGGCCGCTGGCTTGATGCCTGCATGTCAGCCAAGCATCAGCATGCTGATGGTTGAAGGAGACTTGTGGAGTGGATAAAGCAATCCATTTAGGGAATCTTGAATTGCTAAGTTTTAGAGTCAAACAACCATTGACCTTAGATATTGAGTTGTGGAAGGTGTTTGATCCGCTGCTTGAGGTGGGGTGGGTGATGGAGGAGGTCACCTTGTCTTGTATATATGTTTTATGGATTGTTGTTGTGAGCCACCTAAAGTCATAGTCTGAGACAGGTGGCCCGAAGGAAGGAAGGAAGGAAGGAAGGAAGGAAGGGAGGGAGGGAGGGAGGGAGGGAGGAAGGAAAAAGGAAAGAAGGAAGAAAGGAAGAAAAAGAAAGAAAGAAAGAAAGAAAGAAAGAAAGGAAGGAAGGAAGGAAGGAAGGAAGGAAGGAAGGAAGAAAAAAGAAAGAAAGAAAGAAAAAAGAAAGAAAGAAAAGAAGAAAGAAGAAAGAAAGAAAGAAAGAAAGAAAGAAAGGGAGGGAGGGAGGGAGGGAGGAAGGAAAAAGGAAAGAAGGAAGGAAGGAAGGAAGGAAGGAAGAAAAAGAAAGGAAGGAAGGAAGGAAGGAAGGAAGAAAAAAGAAAGAAAGAAAGAAAGAAAGGGAAGGAAGGAAAGAAAGAAAGAAAGAAAGAAAGAAGAAAGAAAGAAAGAAAGGAAGGAAGGAAGGAAGGAAGGAAGGAAGGAAGAAAAAAGAAAGAAAGAAAGAAAGAAAAAAGAAAGAAAGAAAAAAAGAAAGAAGAAAGAAAGAAAGAAAGAAAGAAAGGGAGGGAGGGAGGGAGGGAGGGAAGGAAGGAAAGAAAGAAAGAAAGACAGAAAGAAAGAAAGAACAAAAGAAAGAAAGAAAGAAAGAAAGAAAGAAAGAAAGAAAGAAAGAAAGAAAGAAAGAAAGAAAGAAAGAAAGAAAGAAAGAAAGAAAAAGAAAACATATAGGTGAGGAGGAAAGAAAATATTAGGGTGGCAACCAAACTGGAGAGCTTTCAAGGCTGACAATTCTGATTTGTTGATTTTAGAATAATTGTGGACTAAAATACAGCAATGAGAACTTAAAGGATCTTTCATTTTAGGTGTATGGTGCTTTCAAGTAGGCAGAGACCATCCGTAGAGAGTAATTGGATCGATACTATACTGGTAAATTTTGTGGAGAGGTTTATCTGTGCCCTCAGGGTCACCTGAATAATGCAATGGGTGTGGAACCTTCTTAGAACTGCTGAAAGGACTGTGTTGTTCAGGTGACCCTGAGGACACAGATAAACCTCCAAGTGGCCTCAATGACTCTCAGAAAGAATGCAAATGACCAGATGACTGCAAGGAATATAAATCCTTCCATCCTCCACCATTCAGTCAGAACTGAAGAAGCTTCTTGGAGGAGAAGTGAAAGGTCTTCAAGGAAAAACAAGACAGTCCAGTTGCCTCCTGAAAAAGAACCTTTGGGTCTCCTTTTCCCCAGCAAGGACACCAGCATGATCAGGCAGAACGACTGTGACCAGCAAGCGTGCATGTTCAGACTTTGGAAAAAGAGCAGAGAAGAGCAACGAAGAGGATTAAAGGCCTGGAGACACAAACATATGAAGAACGGTTGCAGGATTGGGGTATGGCCAGTCTAGAGAAAAGAAGGACTAGGGGATGACATGATAGCATTCTTCCAGTATTTGAGGGGCTGCCACAAAGAAGAGGGGGTCCACTAATTTTCCAAAGCACCAGAAGGCAAGACAAGAACCAATGGATGGAAACTAACCAAGGAGAGAAGCAACCTAAAACTAAGGAGAAATGTCCTAATGGAGAGCAATCAACAATGGAACGGCTTGCTTTCAGAAGGGGAAGGAAACTTCCAATACTGGAGGTTTTGAAGAAGAGATTGGACAAATAGTACAGGCTTTCCTGCCAGAGGAGAAGGTTGGATTAGACGACCTCCAAGGTCCCTTCCAATTCTGTTATTCTGTCGTGGGCGCTCCATCACTGGAGGCTTTTAAGAAGAGACTGGACAGTCACTTGTCTGAAATGGTATAGGCCAGAGGTAGGCAACCTTGGCTCTTTTATGACTCGTGGACTTCAACTCCCAGAATTCCTGAGCCAGCATGGCTCAGCATGGAAACCTCTCCCTTTTCCCTCAGCATGGCTGGCTCAGGAATTCTGGGAGTTGAAGTCCACGAGTCATAGAAGAGCCAAGGTTGCCTACCCCTGGTCTAGAGATTATTTAGGCCCATAAGGTCAGGGGGTAGCTTCCAGATTGAAGCCACCAGGGGTGTCCAAACTGGGCAACTTTATGACTCGTGGACTTCAACTCCCAGAATTCCTGAGCCAGACATGGCTCAGCTTGGAAACCTCTCCCTTTCCCCTCAGCGTGGCTGGCTCAGGAATTCTGGGAGTTGAAGTCCACGAGTCATAAAAGAGCCAAGGTTGCCTACCCCTGGTATATAGGGTTTCCTGCTTGAGCACGGGGTTGGACTAGAAGACCTCCCCATGTCCACAACAAGGACACCAGTGATCTGGTAGAGCAAATCTGAGCAACAAGCAGGGTAGCCCTGTGTCATCACCACTCATATTTAATGATGATAAGGAGGTTACTCACTGTATTTTTTTTATTTTTTTTTGGCAACCGTTATAATCTGCTTTTGCAATTCTCCTCCAATCTCCTTCATCGGAATTTTCATCAGAACTTCTTCCCGCCTTTGAATTCCTGAGGACTTCGGTGATGTTTCTCTCTCCCCCCCCTTTCCCCTTCCTTACCGCCCGGCTTGTCTGAATTAATTGCTGATAGCAGAAATCTGCAGATCATTCTCTCTCTTCATATTTCTAAGAACTAATTACCTGTGTGTATAAAACGATGAAATCTCATTATATTTTCTTTCTTTCTTTCTTTTTCTTTTTCTTTTTTGGCAAAAAAAAAACAAAAAAAAAACCAGCCCACCCCTCCTATGCATTTCATTACATTATCCAATTATTGCCATAGTTGTCTAGCATTATGCTAGTGACCGCTCACAGGCTATTTACTACACAGATGTGTTACTTTAATTAAACAAATATGATTAGCTTCACGGGATGGCATTTGGCTAGGCCAAAATACACAAAAGCGCGTCGCTTCCAACGGCTGGGTCCTTTGGAGCCTGTCTTCAAAAGGCGTAAACAACAGTAAACAATCAGAGAAATCGTTTTAGAGACTCCAGTTCTTCCTATTGCCGTGTTGATTTCCTAACAGGGGAGATTTTTCTAATGGGGTAACTTAAACCTACATTCTTGTAATTTGAAGCCACTCACTCATACATTCATCATTCTAGGTTTTAATCACGGTGGAATCTTAATCAGGATTTCAAGAAAATGTTCACAAACACCGCGGAGTAAGCAGGAAGCTTAGAGACGGCCCGACCTAAAGAAATATGTAGACTTTAAAAGAAAGCTTTGGGGGTGCTTGGTGATCCCTGAGCTTGGTGGTTTTCTGGCAGACGTTTCATCCACCAACAAGGAAACGTCATCCGTGCATGAAGGAGTCCACGGTTCAACCCTCAGCTACAAATATTCTCTTTTTAAAGAAAGCTATTTAGCCATTCAGACCATTCAGACCATTCAGCCTCTATTTCAGGGCTTTTCAACCTTTTCACCCATTGTACCACTTTTAGGATATGGCAACATCCGAGTACCACCAGTCACCTAGCAAGGTGTCAAAAACTTGATGACCAAAAAAAAAAGAAAGAAAAAAGTGATAAAGTACAGGTAGGCCTCGACTTACAACAGTTCGCTTAGTGACTGTTCGAAGTTACAATGGCACTGAAAAAAGTGCCCCCCAAGCCACAGCCGAGCAAGACACCTGCCTGCCCACCCGGGGGCGCTCTTCCTCCTGTCCCAGGTTTTCATTGTTGTGAGCATTTCTGTTGAGGATTGGCAGCGGGGGTGGGGTGGGGGGGTGTTTGGTTTTTTTTTCCCCCATCTGCTGGGTGGTTGCAGCAGGTTTTGGTCACTTCACATGACCCTGGGACACTGTGACCGTCATAAATATGAATCAGTTGCCAAGCATCTGAATGTAAATCACAAGACCCTGGAGATGCTGCAACATTCCAGCTGATCGGCGCTTCTTCTGGGCTCAGCAGAAGCACCAGGATCAGTGCTGCTTTCCAGCTGATCGGCGTTTCTTCTGGGATCAGCAGAAGCGCCAGGATTAGCGCTGAGCTCCAGCTGGAGCCTGGCACTGATCCTGGCGCTTCCATTGAGCCCTGACAGCCCCAAAGAAGTGCCGATCAGCTGGAAAGCAGCACTGATCCTGGCGCTTCCCCTGAGCCCTGACAGCCCTGCAGCTCCAGCCATCTCTCGCTCAGGCTTGTGCGGTGCTGCCACTGGTTCAACTCATTCCCTTCCCCCGCTACCACTTTTCTAGGATGGTCACATACCACCTGCCAGGTGCCAATGTACCACAGGTGGTACCCGTACCACTGGTTGAAAAGCCCTGCTCTATTTGACCATCATCTGGAGTTGATGAAGAAGACATGGTAGGAGGAGACCCATGGAAGGGGTCCTGGTGATGTCTGAGCTTCATTTTGTTTGTTTGTTTGTTTGTTTGTTTGTTTGTTTGTTTGTTTGTTTGTTTGTTTGTTTGTTGCAGACGTTTCATTATCCGTCTAAGGAATATCATCAGTGCTAGAAGGCATGTGCATTGATTTCTTTTTATATGCTAGTGGCTGGCCCTGTAAATATTGGTGGAGTATTGATGGCAAAGGAGGAGAAGGAGGAGGAGGGGGGGGGAGAAAGGGAGCAAGAGAAGGAGGAGGGGAGGGAGAGATGAATGGGAAAGGAGGAGGAGGAGGAGGAAAGGAAGGAAGGAAGGAAGGAAGGAAGAGGAGAAGGAGAGATGAATGGGAGAGGAGGAGGAGAGAAGAAAGAGAACAAGAGAAGGAGGAGGGGAGGGAGAGATGAATGGGAGAGGAGGAGGAGGAGAAGATGAAGAAACAAAGGAAGGAAGCAAGAGAAGGAGGAGGGGAAGGAGAGTTGAATGGGAGAGGAGGAGGAGGAGGAGGAGGAGGGAAGGAAGGAAGGAAGGAAGGAAGAGAAGGAGGAGGGGAAGGAGAGATGAATGGGAGAGGAGGAGGAGAGAGAAGAAAGGGACTAAGAGAAGGAGGAAGGGAGGGAGAGAGAACCGGGAGAGGAGGAGGAGGAGGAGGAGGAGGAGGAGGAGGAGCAGGAGCAGGAGGACTCATTAAAGGAGGAATGGGTCCCCATTAGGCTGTGACTAGAGGGGAGGGGAGGGGACAGGAGGGGAGGGGAGGGAAATGAAGGGAAGGGATCAGAGGTATTACAAGGGAAAGGAAAGGCTGCAGAAATTGGATGAGACACACACAAAACTTCAGAAATGAGAAACTGAGGGAAATCAAAGCTGATGGAGCTGTTGATCCGTATTTTGCCTATTCTTAGTGATTATACATTTTGCATGAAGGGAAGGTTAAACACATTATTTACGTCTTCCGTCTGAAAGCTTTTCTATATTCCTAGGCAGTTACGGTGTTACTCCCACCTTCTTCACTTAAACTTCAGCTTCTGGTTTATTTTAGGACTTTTCTAGAATCTCTAATCTTCCTCCGATTGGGCAACCATTAAATGTCTCTGCCTGCATTGTATGAAACTAACATAATTGACCAAGCAGAAATCAATCAGAATAGAAGCTGGAAGGGACCTTGGAGGTCTTCTAGTCCAGCCCCCTGCTCGAGCAGGAAACCCTATACCATTTCAGATAAGTGGCTGTCCAGTCTCTTAAAAACCTCCAGGGATGAAGCACCCACAACTTCTAGTGGCAAGCCGTCCCACTGGTTAATTGTCCTCACTGTCAGGAAGTTTCTCCTTAATTCCAGGTTGCTTCTCTCCTTGATTAGTTTCCATCCGTTGCTTCTTGTTTTGCCTTCTGCTGCTTTGGAAAAATACGTTGACCCCACCTTCTTAGGAATATTAACACTATAGTATAACTTCAAAATTATTATTAACGTGAGAGGGAAAGGCTCATAAAATTACGTTAGAAACAAAATATGGCATGCGTCTAATGCTTTTAATTATCAGTGGTGACTTTTTTTTTAATTCCTGGGGGAGGATGTTGCATTAAAAACTGAAATCCTGTGCTTTATCGCTTACTCCAGTGCTTGGAAGCTGACCAGACCTGCCCAGATTCACTTCAAATAAAATAATTAATTGTCAAGTTTCCAACAGTAGAATTAAACCCCAAAAGAAGAGGGAAGTCCTGATAAGTCTCATTGGTTAAATTTATGATCAAAAAAAGGAAAGGAAAGTAGAACATATCAGAAAGTAAACAAGCCCAAACTCTAACCCTCATGAATGAATGAATTCGTGAAAATTAGGTCTCTGAGGAACTTTTGAAGCTTTTTAATTTTTATTTATTTATTTTATATCCTGCCTTTCTTATTTTTACAAATAACTCAAGGCAGCGAACATATCTAACACAACTCCCTCCTCTTATTTTCCCCACAACAACAACAACCCTGTCAGGTGGGTTGGGCTGAGAGAGAATGACTGGCTCAAAGTCACCCAGCTGGCTTTCATGCCTAAGGCGGGACTAGAACTCACCGTCTCCTGGTGATTGGCCCAAAGGCAACCAAGCTGGCCTATTACGCCTAAGGTAGGACTAGAACTCACTATCTCCAGGTCATTGGCTCAAAGTCACCTAGCCGGCTTTCATGGCTAAGGTGGAACTAGAACTCACTGTCTCCCAGTGATTGGCCCAAAGGCAACCAAGCAGGCCTATTATGCCTAAGGCAGGACTAGAACTCACTATCTCCTGGTCATTGGCTCAAAGTCACCCAGCCAACTTTCATGACTAAGGCAGGACTAGAACTCACCACCTCCTGTTAATTGGCTCAAAGTCACCTAGCTGCCTTTCATGGACAAGGCGGGACTAGAACTCACCATCTCCTGGTGATTGGACCAAACTCACCAAGCTGGCCCATTATGGCTAAGGCAGGACTAGAACCCACTGTCGCCTGCTTTCCAGCCTTTCCACGGTGCCAACGTTTATACCTAAGGCAGGACTAGAACCCTTCATCTCCTAGAGATTGAACCCCAATCACCCATGGCTAAAGGGGGAATAGAATTCTCCAGCTCCTGGAGATTGCCCAAAGTCACCTAGCTGGCTTTCAGGAATAAGATGGGTACTAGAATTTCCTCTCTCCTGGTTTCTAGGCCAGCACCTTAACCACTCCCCTACCCTGGCTCTCTAATGGATGGTACAATTGTTTTAAATTCTGTGATGGGAAAAGAATGCACCCAATCAATCAGAGCCAAGTCCAAACCCTCTCATTTCCACCCCGTTCTGCAGATTTTCAGTTTAACAGTCTCTCGGTGGTTTCTCTGCCTCCCTTATTTCCCCATCTCCAACCGTCTCTTCTTTTCAGCTTGTCCTACAATTAGGGTCCTGAACCTTTCGTTCACGAGGTATTGATCTGCTGCCGTCTGCCTGCAGCTCATTAGGCATTCCTTCATTGTTTCCTATGCAAATTAAGTTAATGAGAATTAGGAGCATAATGGAGACCGTTCAGTGTTCTAGTTGGTGGAAAATGGGTTTGACTACCAATTTTCCATTACAGCTGTTTCGTAATTACTTTGGAGCGCCCTGAATTCTAATGGTGCCACCGAGTTGCTCTGACACATCCTTCGGGGCAACCTTACACATGTACACACACACACACACACACGCACACAAACACACACACACACCACCATGCAGAGGTGCTCACACCTTGCAAGACGAGTCTCGATGATCCTGAAATCCAAAGGACGCTTCTCAAATGGAGGGAAGGAAGGAGAACACAAAAAGCCTTGCAATCTTTTCCCTCCTGTCCTAGAATGCAGAGCATGAAATAAATGGATTACAGCTGCAGGAATAAAAGTTTGAGCTGAATTGGGTTAGGGACCTTCCGAAGCACCAGAAGGCAAGACAAGAAATGATGCTTGGAAACTGATCAAAGAGAGAAGCAACCTGGAATTAAGGAGAAACTTCCTGACAGGGAGGACAATCAACCAGTGGAACAGAAATTGCCTTCAGAAATCGTGGATGCTCCATCGCTGGAGGTTTTTAAGAAAAAACTGGAGAGCCACCTGTCTGAAAGGGAATAGGGTTTCCTGCTTGAGCAGGGGTTGGACTAGAAGACCTCCAAGGTCCCTTCCAGCTTTATTCTGACTAAGAAGGGCTTCTGACATTCCTAACAGTGAGCAGGAGGTTATGTCTTCCTTCTTGAAAATGCTTCCAGCAGAATTGGGTGGGTGGGTGGGGAGGGAGATTCCAAAGCACCAGAAAGCAGGACAAGAAACAATGGATGGAAACTAATCAAGGAGAGAAGCAACCTGGAATTAAGGAGAAACTTCCTAACAGTGAGGACAATTAATCGGTGGAACAGCTTGCCTTCAGATGTTGTAGGTGCTCCATCACTGGAGGTTTCTAAGAAGAGACTGGACAACCATTTGTCTGAAATGATATAGGGTCTTCTGCTTGACCAGGAGGTTGGACTAGAAGACCTCCAAGGTCCCTTCAAGCCCTGTTATTCTGTTATTCCTTTTAATTCAGATTCCTGGAGCAAGCAATGGATTGGATTAGAAGACCTCAACATTCCTTCCAACTCTGCTATTCTAACAGTTAAAGATTATGCAACATGATTATTTACATGAATATAGAATTATAGGGCTGCAAGGGACCTTAAAGGTCTTCTAGTCCAACCCCTTGCTCATGACAGAACAACTTATATCCCGGTCAAATGGTTCCCCCATTGACTGCTTGTCCAAAGCTGGCTGGGAAGATGGTGAATGATGATCACATGACTCAGGATGCTGCAACAATAAATATATGCCAAATGCCCCACTTTTGATCATATTACTGTGGGGATGCTGTGACAATTGAGGACCGGATGTAAGTCACTGTTGTAACTTGGAACACTAAATGAATTGTTGTGCATTGAGGAATATTTGAAGGTTATTTCATGGAGTGATCTAGCAATTCAAGTGAATAACAGAATAACAAAGTTGGAAGGGACCTTGGAGGTCTTCTAGTCCAACTCCCTGCTCAAGCAGGAGAACTTATACCATTTCACAAAATGGTTGTCCAATCTGTTCTTAAAACCCTCCAGCGTTGGAGCACCCACAACTTCTGGAGGCAAGTTGTTCCACTGATTAATTGATCTGGGATTATAGAATAACAGAATTGGAAGGGAAGGGACCTTGGAGGTCTTCTAGTCCAACCCACTGCTCAAGCATTTCAGGCAAATGGCTGTCCAATCTCTTCTTAAAAACCTCCAGTGTTGGAGCACCCACAGCTTCTAGAAGCAAGTCGTTCCACGGATGAATTGTTCTCGCTGTCAGGAAATTCCTCCTTTTTTTCCAAGGTTGGTTCTCTCCTTAATTAATTTCCACCGACTGCTTCTTCTTTCCTCCCAAATGTTATATTTTAAGAGGACATGCTCATTTTGAAATAACAATCCATGAGTTCCACGGGCATGATTCATTACACATCTACAAATAAATCTCATCTACCAATGTGTGAAGGTATCAAAGTAAAGTTTTTAAGAGAGTGTAACTGCTAACAGCCTCTTTTTTTTTTTTACTGGATGTCCAGGATCCAACCTCAACTGTGCCTTTGCATTATCCTTGAAAGATCCTTAAAAGACTTTGAAATCAAGCCCCAAAGTGTAATTTTAGACATTGTAATCACTGTATATATATCTAAATCTACATATATCAAGTTACCCTCATTTAAATAGTGCAGCAAATATTGCTTTAATTTTAAGGTTCACTTCCTAATTTTACACTTCTTAAATTGTATGCCGTGACCTTCCTCAAGACTTTTTTTTTTTTTTTTTAAAGCTGAAAACTCTCCATAACCATAATAATTACAAATACAAAATGGATAGCAGGAATACGTCCTCTCCATTAAGCACCTGCATTCAAGACTAAGCTAATACTTCGTTCTTTATATCTCTTTTTCTACCAGCCGCCCTTTAATTGAACACCCAATTCAAAAGGTCAAATGCATGTAAAAATTTAAAGGCCATTTTTATTATTTGACACGGAACAAATTGTAACTTTATATTGCCTTTAGATGCAATCCTGTTCGAGGGAAAATTAGATTAAGTTAAAATCCCACGTGCCTTTTGCAAGCGGGTTTTATGTGTGTGTGTGTGTGTGTGTGTGTGTGTGTGTGTGAGAGAGAGAGAGAGAGAGAGAGAGAGAGAGAGAGATATGAAATGTTTGCTTATTTCCAGCGATGGAAAAGCAGAGGATTCCTGTTTGTCCATAAATATCCCGGAAAACATTGGGCAGCCAGTACGTTCCCCTAATTTGCATTAATACAAATGAGAACTATTAAGTTTAGCCGATTAGCATATTCATATGCAAGCTTAAGGTGCCCCCTATTTAAAATAGTCCCTGATTACGGGCCTGAAGAATTGCATGTAAAAGCAGAAGCTTTCAAACGCAAACATTGCTTTTCATTGTATTTCAAACCAGGACGTAAATGGAAACAATTTAAAAAGGGAAGAAGTGGTAGATCCAATCTTTCCTTGCCCGTCCTTTAATTTGTGCAACGCACACAATGGAGGGCCTTTTTTTCTTTAAAAAAAAAAAGGAGTAAACACAGACACATTTTAAGCAAGAGAAGAAAATAGCTGTTCATTCCCCTTCTCCTTTTAATTAGAGTGATGTCAGTTCATAGTCCACAAATGTAGAGTAATGAGTTTCTTCAGACTTTGGCTCAGAAAGTCAACCAAACTTTAAGATCCCTTGAAGAGTGGTAGACTTCCAATAAATAGCAGGCCTTCCAAACGATAGCAGGGTTCCAATATTTAAAGGGCTTCCACCAAGAAGAGGGGGTCAACCTATTGGCCAAAACACCTGACAGCAAGACAAGAAGCAACGGATGGAAACTAACCAAGTAGAGAAGCAACCTAAAACTAAGGAGGAACTTCCTAACAGGGAGAACAATTAACCAGTGGAACAAATTGCCTTCGGAGGTTATGGGTGCTCCATCACTGGAGGCTTTCAAGAAGAAACTGGACAGCCATTGGTCCAAAATGGTAGAGGATCTCTTGCTTGAGCAGGGAGGTGGACGAGAAGACCTCCAAGGTCCCTTCCAATGCTGGTATGGTGTTATTCTCCAAAGCAACAAAAGGCAGGACAAGAAGCTATGGATGGAAACTAACCAAGGAGAGAAGCAACTTAGAATCAAGGAGAAATTTCCTGACAGTGAGAACAATAAAGCAGTGGAATTGCTTGCCGTCAGAAGGTCTGGGTTAGACGTTCACTGGAAGTTCTCAAGAAGAGATTGGACAGCCATTTGTCCAGAATAGCATAGGGTCTCCTGCCTGAGCGTGGTGGGGGGTTGGACTAGAAAACTTCCAAGATCCCTTCCAACTCTGTTATTCTGTTATTCTGCCTTGAACCATGAGTCTCTTGATTCAAGAGTTGGCCTTTTGTCTATTAGTCCAAGTCCAAGAGATTACAGAGTTAATAGTTCCTATTGTTATTGTTTTAACTATTTGGTCGTGTCTGGCTCTTAGTGACTTTACAGGCAAATGCTCTCCATGCTACCATGTCCAGCACCACTTCAGTTGTCGGATGTTCATTGTTTGCCCCTTCTTCTTGTTCCACTAATCCAGGGGTCTTCAAACATGGCCCTTTTATGACTTGTGGACTTCAACTCCCAGAATTCCTCAGCCAGGCACGCTGGCTGAGGAATTCTGGGAGTTGAAGTCCACAAGTCATAAAAGGGCCAAGTTTGAAGACCCCTGCACTAACCATTCCTAGCATCCTTGATGTCCGCAGTGAATTGGAATGTGTGACATGGCCAAAGTAGATCAGACATAGTCTTGTGATTTCGGCTTCTAGTGATGTGTCTGTGATTCGGGTTATGTCAGAACTGCCACCTTGCTCCTGCGCTCTGCATCACTCAGCACTAGTTTGCCATGGACCCCGGGGGGAGGGTGGAAGGGAAGGGGGAAAGTGGAAGTTATGGGAGTAAGTGTGCTTCTCTGAGACGGCATTTCAAGGTCGCTTCACAGTGAGATGAAGCTGCTCCAAGCCAACCGACACCCGGAGTGACCATTTCAAAAACATCTTTGAAATTTTCAATAGTTGCAATTGACCTACAACCAGCCTACAAACCCCTCAGGATCCAAATCAACTGCACAGCGAACCAGAAACACCACTGACCCTCAACCATCCCGCGCAGGCCCCCCTTCACCTCCCAATGACCCAATGACTTCATTTCCTGAGCTTGTGGGTTGATTTCCGAACGTTTCATTACCGGGCTGGGTAACATCTTCAGTGGAGTTTAGGGGATGTAATGTCAGTGTTCTTCTGTTTATAGGGGCTTCAGGTGTGGGTGTGTCAAGTGAGGATCTTGTGATGGGTCTTGTGATGGATCAGGTGTGAGTCCTCAGTGGGAGTCTTGTGATGGGGAGGTTACATCAGGTTAGGGTCATTGGGAGGTGAACTGCTGGTGGGAGTGGGGGATTGTGCGGGATGGTTGAGAGTCGGTGCTGTCTCTGGTTGGCTGTGTGGTTGATTTGGATTCTATTGCAACTACAGTTGCAATTATTGAAAATTTCAAATGAAACATTCGGAAATCAAGCCACAAGCTTGGAAAATGAAGTCATTGGGTCATTGGGAGGTGAAGGGGGGCTTGTGCGGGATGGTTGAGGGTCAGTGGTGTTTCTGGTTCGCTGTGCAGTTGATTTGGATCCTGAGGGGTTCATAGGCTGGTTGTAGGTCAACTGCAACTATTGAAAATTTCAAAGATGTTTTTGAAATGGTCACTCTGGGTGTAGGCTGGCTTCGAGCAGCTTCGTCTCACTGTGAAGAGACCTTGAAATGCCGTCTCACAGAGGCACACTTATTCCCATAACTTCCACTTTCCCCCTTCCCTTCCAGCCTCCCCCTGGGGTCCATGACAAACTGGTGCTGAGTGACGCAGAGCACAGGAGCAAAGTGGCAGTTCTGACGTAACCTGAATCACAGACACATCACTAGAAGCCGAAATCACAAGACTATGTCTGATCTACTTTGGCCATGTCGTGCGTGCCAATTCACTGCGGACGTCAACGATGCTAGGAATGGTTAGTGGAACAAAAAGGGGCAAACAAAGAACATGCCAGCTTAATGACATCACAACTGATACAAAGACGAACATCCGACAACTGAAATGACCTGATGTAACCTCCCCATCACAAGACCCATCACAAGAATCCCACTGATGACTCACACCTGACCCATCACAAGACCCATCATAAGACCCTCACTCGACACACCCACACCTGAAGCCCTTATAAACAGAAGAGCACTGACATCCCCTAAGCTCCGCTGAAGATGTTACCTAGCCTGGTAATGAAACATTTGGAAACCAACCCAAAAGCTCCACCCTCATCCTACACCCGAGCTGTAGATATTCACCACTATTGCAAACATACATATATATTGATTTCCATTGATGTAGGCAATGTACATCTTTGAAATTGATTGGACAAGTGGGTAGGAACCAGCAATGAGAAGTGCCTAAGAGGGGGAAAGTTATACTTAGGGTTTCTGCATGCAAATTTCAGTTGTGACTTTGCTTTAAGTGTATTTCACTTGACCTTTGGTAAAGTATACTTTTCTCAACAAATGGCGTCAAGGATCATTCTTGCTTAAAGGTTCATGTTGAGGCAGGACTGACAGGTCAATAAATATAGAGGGGGTTAAATTGGCATGTTGTACTAGGAACAGGGAGACTCAACTCAACAACTGAACTCAACTCAATAACTCAACTCAACTCAACAACTGAACTGAACTCAATAACTCAACTCAACAACTCAACTCAACAACTGAACTCAACTCAACAGCTCAACAACTCAACTCAACTCAACTCAATAACTCAACTCAATAACTCAACTCAACAACTGAACTCAACTCAACAGCTCAACAACTCAACTCAACTTAATAAGAGGACCAGAAAGGAGGTAGATACCTTGCATTCTTATGTCTCAAGTGCAGGGCTTCCAATTCAGCCTTTTCTGTTCAAATATTCAGTGCTATCTCTAGCCTCAACTGTTGCTGATGAGCTTGTAATTTCCTAGATCCCAAGTTCTATTCCACAAAATATTGGTTTAACATTAGCGACTTTCTGCTTCATTTAAGACATCAATCACACAACATAGCTAAAAACAAAAAAGGACCAACAATTTCCAAAGTGCATTTTCTTAATGATGCTATATGAAAACAATGTCAAAACAGGAACTGAGAAAAGACACCCTGAAATATTTGATAAGGTTACAAATTGAGCTATAAGCAGGAACTTGTACTGAAGTAGTACTCCCTTTGGCAAGTTATCCAACTGTGTTTCTCTCAGTGTTTTTTAATGCACTGCAGTGCACCCACACACATTAATTGCAAGATGGATGTGCTGGACCTCAGTAGACAGCTCTATGGAACAGTTGGCCTGTAACAGAATCCATGTCTCTCAGCCTGGATAGGAAAATTCTTTGATTCCTCCAACAATGTGAACTGAAGGGATGTTGAGTTCCTATCACTGATGTATGCACAGTCATGGAGTCAGTGGCTGGACACATCTGGAATGAATGCCTTTATTATACTCAGTAAATTCAGATTATTTTTAAGATACTGACTGATTGGTTAGCTCTTTCCTTCTATATAGGGCCAAGTTGAATATCAGAGTAACAGAGTTGGAAGAGACCTTGGAGGTCTTCTAGTCCAACCCCCTGCCATTTCAGATGAAGGGTTGTCCAATTTCTTCTTAAAAACCTCCAGTGGTGGAGCACCCACAACTTTTGGAGGCAAGTCATACCACTGGTTAATTACTCTCACTGTCAGGAAATTTCTTCTTAGTTCTAAGTTGCTTCTCTCCTTGATTACTTTCCGTCTATCATTTCTTGTCCTGCCTTCAGGCGCTTTGGGGAATAGGTTGACCCCCCTCTTCTTTGTGGCAGCCCCTCAGATATTGGAACAGTGCTATTGTGTCATCCCTAAATCCTTCTTTTCGCTAGACTAGACAAACCCAATGTCTGCAACCGTTCTTCATATGTTCCAGTCCCCTAATCATCTTTGTTGTTCTTCTCTACACTCTTTCTAGAGGCTCAGCATCTTTTTCATATCATGGCAACCAAAACTGGATGCAATATTCCAAGGGGGTCTTACCAAGGCATTATATAGTAGTATTAACACTTCATGGGATCTTGATTCTGCGATTTGCTTTTTTGCTCTGATTGCAGAGCCATTCTTGTCCTCTTTGACTACTTCTCCTGAACCCTATGTCTCTTCTTTGGGGTTCCCATTCTCAGAGTTATTCCTTCACATTACTATGTTAACCCAACTGGAAAATACACTAGGGTAGCCTCACTGAGATAAACTTAATCAGGGACCATGTAGGGATGGACATTTTCACTGATAATCTGGATTAAAGCTATGTAAGATGGGCTAGTTTGGTCTAGGGCAGGGGTAGGCAACCTTGGCTCTTTTATGACTTGTGGACTTCAACTCCCAGAATTCCTGAGCCAGCATGGTCTAGGGGTTAAGGCATCAGGCTAGAAACCAGGAGACAGTGAGTTATAGTCCCTCCTTAGGCATGAAAGCCAGCTGGGTGGCTTTGGGCCAATCATCAGGAGACTGTGAGTTCTAGTCCCACCTTAGGCATGAAAGCCAAATGGGTGACTTTTGGCCAATCACCAGGAGACTGTGAGTTCTAGTCCCACTTTAGGCATGAAAGCCAACTGGGTGACTTTCGGCCAATCACCAGGAGACTGAGAGTTCTAGTCTCACCTTAGGCATGAAAGCCAGCTGGGTGACTTTGGGCCAATAATCAGGAGACTGTGAGTTCTAGTCTCACCTTAGGCATGAAAGCCAGCTGGATGAGTTTGGGCCAATTACCAGGAGACCGATAGTTCTAGTCTCACTTTAGGCATGAAAGTCAGCTGGGTGACTTTGGGCCAATAATCAGGAGACTGTGAGTTCTAGTCTCATCTTAGGCATGAAAGCCAGCTGGATGAGTTTGGGCCAATTACCAGGAGACTGAGAGTTCTAGTCTCAATTTAGGCATGAAAGTCAGCTGGGTGACTTTGCACCAATAACCAGGAGACTGTGACTTCTAGTCCCACCTTAGGGACAAAAGCCAGGTGGGTGACTTTGGGCCAATCATCAGGAGACTGTGAGTTCTAGTCCCACCTTAGGCACGAAAGCTGCCTGGCTGATTTAGGAGCCATCCTTCTCTCTCAGCCCTACCCACCTCACAGGGTTGTTGTTCTGGGGAAAATAGGGGGAGGAAGGAAGATTAGGCACGCTCACGGCCTTGAGTTATGTATAAAAATAATGACGATGGGATAAAAATAAAGTAATAACTGAAGAACAAATAATCACGGTAGCGACTCAAACCTAGTTGCCAAATTCTTTATGTAAACAATATCAATCTTATCCAACCTCCACAATCTGAAAATATATTGGATGTCAAGTCCATAAATTACAACTGGTTGGGCTTTTTACAGTTGAAGTACAAGCCTTTTGGAGAACATAGTAATCCTTGACTTACAACGGTGTGTTTAGTGACCGTTCAAAGTTACATCGGCACTGAAAAAAGTGAGTTATGACCGTTTTTCACACTTTTGATCTGTGATCAAAATCCAGACCTTTAGCAACTGGCTCAGTTTATGACGGTTGCAGTATCCTGGGGTCTGGTGGTCCCCTTTTTGCGACCTTCTGGCAAGCAAAATCAACGGGGGAATCCAGATTCACTTCACAACCATGTTACTAATTTAACAATGGCCACGATTCCCTTCACAGCCGTGGCAAAAAAAGGTCAAAAAAAAAAAAATGGGGCAAAACTCACTTAACCTATATCTCACTCACTTGGGCTTGTCAGAAGGCCTCAAAAGGGGATCACACGACCCCGGGACGCTGCAACCGTCATAAATACGAGTCCGTTGCCTTGCGTCTGAATTTTGACCACCTGATCCTGGGGAATGCTGCGACGGTCGTAAGTGTGAAAAAACGGTCATGTCACGTTTTTTTTTTCACCGCAGGGCCGTTGTAACTTTGAACGGTCACTAAATGAACTGTTGTAAGTCGAGGACTATTTGTATATGGAGCAGAGGTGTGCTTTCCCTCCTCAAAAAGCAAAGTCGTGAATATCTGTAGCTGAACCACATCTGGATCTGGACTATTTAGAAACATCTGCCAGAGTCTTCGGTTGTGGTCGTAACTCGAGGACTACCTGTGTCTACCACCACTGGGTCTGTGACTTCCCTTGTTTCTGACGTCACTCACCTCAAACGTTCAAGGAATCATCCTCCCTCCTGAAATATATATTACAAAAGATACACATTCCTCTTTCTTGCAGATGTTGCCCCATGGACTCACCCTAGGCAGTTCTGAAGCTTCTCTACACATTTCAGGCTGAAGGTTATTGGGGGGGGGAAATAAATGCGCCCACACGTGAAGGATGATGTGAGTTAAAGTTACCCATTATGTAAATCCGGGTCAAGTGGTACCTTACAGCCTTGAGCAAGCCTACCTGGTGTGTGATTCAGGTGGTATGATTAAAGGCCTGGAGAACCGTGCCATCCCTTTGTGCGGAAAACAAAGAGTTGTAAGATTCTGGCTGGTGACGTCATTTTAAGGGGCTTTCAAAGGAGCTTTTGCCAAGGGTGGCCTTTTTCTCATCGTATCTGTGCCCCCCCCCCCTCTATTATATATACATACATACATACATAGGTATTTATCTTTAATTACACTAAAAATACGAATCCTGGGTACATTCATACTTTAAGATAAACAATACATACACACACACACACACATATATCCTCTCTCCTCTTTTTCACTCGCTCTCTCTCTCTTTCTATCTGTATCTCTCTATCTACTCTATCTACTCTCTCTCTCTCTCTCCTGTCTCTCTGTATCTCTCTCTCCACTCTATCTGTACTGTGTATGTGTGTGTGTATGTGTGTATCCTCTCTCTCTCCTCTCACTCTCTCTCACTCTCTCTTTATATCTCTCTAACTCTCTATCTGTATCTATCTACTCTCTCCCTCTATCTATGCTCTCCATCTATCTTACCTCTCCATCTATCTATCTACACTATCTATCTATCTATCTATCTATCTATCTATCTATCTATCTATCTATCTATCTATCTATCTATCTATCTATCTATCTATCTATCTATCTATCTATCTATCATCTACCTACCTACCTACCTACCTACCTACCTACCTACCTACCTACCTATCATCTATCTATATATCTGTATCTCTCTCTTTGCACTCTCTCTCTCTCTGTATTTCTCTCTCCTCTCTCTCCCTCTCTCTCCCTCCTTCCCTCTCTTACTTTTCCTCTTCTTCTATGTTTAGATCCTTTGTATGCAAAGAAAGTCACCCCCACACCTCAGCAAAACCTGAAAGTGTGACTGCCATACTCTACAAAGGACAGAGGGATAATGTCTACCTTAAAAGGAGCAGGACATTACGAAAAGCTTTCCAAAAGGCATTTTCAAAGCTCAGATTTATTTACTTTGGTTCCCCCTTGTTGCTTATTTATGAATCTGGCAAATGGAAAGAATGGGGCCACATCAAAGAAGCTCAAAGCCGGTGAGGAACAGAGGGGCCAAATGAAGATATTTGGTCTACCAAACAGGAGGCACCAGACCTGAATCAGGAGTTCATTCCTCAAAGAAAAGCCATCCGAGTGCAGTTGGCATCTCAAGACTTGGTTGCATGAAAAACCTCAAGATCGTAGAATCAGAGGGCTGGGAGGTTTGACAACCATTTGTCAAAGATGGTGTGGGAAGTCAGCCCATTCCCCCAGAGAAAGAAATATTTTTGGAAATATTTAAAAGGCAGAATATATTTCCCTAAAAGATTTTAAAAGCAGAAACCACCCCCACCCCCAAGTCTCTCTGTCCCAAACAGAAACCAAGTCTGCAAAAGTGCAGATGTGATAATCTTGTCAGAAAGATTGGAGTCAGGAAACTGGGATTAGGAAGAAAGATCCCTAGAATGAACAATTCCTCACACCAAACATCTAAGAGTCATCAGCCACAGCCCCTTTGGGACATAATAGGATTAACCCACCACCATCAGAATACCAGAAAGGCACACTCAGACTCAGGTCAAAGTTCATGCCACAGGAACAACTCCAAACAAAAGACTCCAGAGGGTATAAAAACCCACTCCCTACATGTGCTCACTCTCTCTTTTCTTCCAGACCATCTTCCTGTCTGGCTCTCCTCTTCAATAAACTGCAACCTTCTTTCTAAAGCAGTCACCATGTTGTTTATTCCCGGCTTGGACTGAACCATGATGAAGACTTTTCCTTCAACAATGGTATAAGGCAAGGGTGGGGAACCTTGGCTCTTTTATGACTTGTGGACTTTAATACCCAGAATTCCTGAACCAGCCATGCTGACTCAGGAATTCTGGGAGTTGAAGTCCACAAGTCATAAAAGAGCCAAGGTTCCCTATCCCTGGTATAAGGACTTCTGTCTTAGGCAGAGAGGTTGGACTAGAAGACCTCCAAGGTTCCCTCCCAGCCCTCTGATTCTATGATTTTGAAAAAGAAGCTTCTTGGATGAGAAGTGAATCATCTTCAAAGAAAAACAAGAAAGTCCAATTGCCTCCTGAAAAAAGCACCTTTGGGACCCTTCAAATATTGGAAGACAGCTATGATGTCACCCCGAAACCTTCTCATGATTAGGCTTAAAGATGGTTAAATCATCCTGGCTTCTCTTGAACGAAAAAGTGCAGACGTAGTATATTGGTTTCCGAAGAACCATCTTGAGGTTTCTAGATTCTCAGTAAAGCAGAACCTACAAGAATGTTTGCATAATAGTGAGTATTTTTGGTATTCTGGAGTCATGGACAGAGAAAATTGATGGATCGTTTCTTGGAAGGTCTCCAGGAGAGGGAGAAGAACTTTGACCATTTAACAAGGGCAGGATTCTCTCTCCCATTATTGAAAAAAAAGGCCCTTGGGGGAAATTCCCTGGGGATATTTTCTTGGGATTGAATGGGTGTGTGGGAAGACCACAGATTGCTAGAAATGGGATAATGTAGTTAGGATTGCAAATTGTAAAATGACCACCAGATGGCATCAACAAGAGAGACATACCATTCTAATGTTTTGGTGCCATCTAGTGGCCATCTGGATATTTGTCGCTCAGATCTGACAACCCGCAGATGGAATGCTCACCCATCTAAACCGCGACCTTCTTATAACTGCAAAAACATCTCATTCCGACAGGAGAATTGATCTGGGTCTCTTTTTTTTTCATGGAAATAAATGTGTAAAACAACTTACTTGTTGTAGATTTAATGAGAAATGATAACAAAAGTTGTAGGAGAGAGAGAGAGCAAGAGAAATAGAGCTCTACCTTGCACTAAAAACTGTCTACATTTGGCTAATATTTCAAAGAGAAATGTCAAGAGGCTGAGTGAGGACATACCTGAAAGGTGATATTAAAAATACCTGTGGTAAATCCACTTTATCCAAAGCATGATACGGCAAGAAAGAAGCCTCCTTCCATCTCATCAACACGATTTTCCTCCTAACTGGTTGCTATTTACAGATTCTTTCTTTCTTTCTTTCTTTCTTTCTTTCTTTCTTTCTTTCTTTCTTTCTTTCTTTCTTTCTTTCTTTCTTTCTTTCTTTCTTTCTTTCTTTCTTTCTTTCTCTTTCTTTCTTTCCTTCCTTCCTTCCTTCCTTCCTTCTTTCTCTTTCTTTTTTTCCCTCTTTCTTTCTTTCTTTCTTTCTTTCTTTCTTTCTTTCTTTCTTTCTTTCTTTCTTTCTTTCTTTCTTTCTTTCTTTCTTTCTTTCTTTCTTTCTTTCTTTCTTTTCTTTTCTTTTCTTTTCTTTTTTCTTTCTTTTCTTTCCTCCAGAGCTTCAAGTAGTGAGTTTAGCATCACAGTAGCATCTGGCTTCTTGTTTGTTTGTTTGTTTGTTTTTATTTATTTACTTAATTATTTTTATTTATTTTTATAGTGGTTTGTCTTTTCAATTTTTTATTAGTTTATCAGAATACGCAATACAAAATTAAGTAGCCATGATGGAAAGCTAGGGGAGGAAAAAGGGAAGAGGCTGCAGTGTTATTATTCTCCTACTGTGCTAAAAAGAGTTGGAAATCAAGGCATTTTGTTTTCCTTTTCCCCCTTCGGTTTATTTTGAATGGATAGGAAAGGAAAAACAGATGGACTCATCTTGTCCAGCTAAGCAGGATACACCTCTTAGTGAAACTGGAAATGCCAGGCCTTCGCTCTAGCTTGCAGTTACAGAATTGATAAGACTTTAATAGATGGTGTAAGCAAAGAAACACTCTAATCAGCTTTGTTCTAATTAAAACAATCAACAAGTTAGAAACGGTGCCAAGTGATTGGTACAGATTTCTCTCTCCCCCCCCCCCAGATCTGGGAAAGAAAAACAACAACAAAAAGGCAAGTCCAATTTACATTCCAAAATGAGATGTTAGAGAGGGTTCATAAACCTTCCTGAACTAACTCTACATTTTTTCCAGATGTTGATTTCAGTCACTTGGGCTCCCTCACTTCTTCAAGGGAAGATGGATCTTCTTCTGATAAGACATTGATTTATTTATTGGGTCACCACAATATAAGAAAGATGTTGAGACTTTAGAAAGAGGGCAGAGAACAGGAATACAGATGATTAAGGGATCGGAGACTAAAACATACGAAGAACAGTTGCAGGAATTGGGTATGTCTAGTCTAGTGAAAAGAAGGACTAGGGGTGACATGATAGCAGGGTTCCAATATTTGAGGGGATACCACAAAGAAGAGGGGGTCCACCTATTCTCCAAAAGCACCAGAAGGCAAGGCAAGAACAATGGATGGAAACCAATCAAGGAGAGAAGCAACCTGGAATTAAGGAGAAACTTCCTTACAGTGAAGACAATTAACCAGTGGAACAGCTTGCCTCCAGAAGCTGTGGGTGCTCCAACACTGGAGGTTTTCAAGAAGAGATTGGACAGCCATTTGTCAGAAATGGTATAGGGTTTCCTGTTCATTGTGGCAGCCCTTCAAATATCAATGCCACTCTATAAAGCCTTAGTATGGCCAAACATAGAATACTGCAACCAATTTTGGTCTCCACACTATAAAAAAAGATGTTGAGACTCTGGGAAAAGTGCAGAGAAGAGCAACAAAGATGATTAGGATGCTGGAGACTAAAATATATGAAGAACGGTTACAGGAACTGGGCATGGCTAGTCTAGTGAAGAGAAGGACCAGGGGAGATATAATATCAGTCTTCCAATATTTGAGGGGCTGTCACAGAGAGGTAGAGGATCAACCTATTCTCCAAAGCACCCGAAGGCCAGACAAGGAATAACAGATGGAAACTGATCAAGGAGAGATTGAACCTAGAAATAAGGAGAAAATTTCTGACAGTGAGAACAATCAGCCAATGGAACAGTTTGCCTTCGGATGTTGTGGGAGCTTCATCACTGGAAACTTTCAAGAAGAAACTGGACTGCCATCTGTCAGAAATGGTGTGGGGTCTCCTCTTGGGCAGGGGGCTGGACTAGATGACCTATAAGGTCCCTTCCAACACGGTTATTCTAATTCTAAATTCTACTGGAACGCTGCTATCATGTCTCCCCCTAGTCCTTCTTTTCATTAGACTAGACATACCCAATTCCTGCAACCGTTCTTCATATGTTTTAGCTCCCCAGTCTCCTAATCAGACCGTCTGCAGATATTCCACTTACAACTGCTTATAGTGAGCAATGACTCCAGATGAAGGGAGGACTTTATGCCAAAGCATATTCCACAGGCTCCTGAAGGTAAACAAATGATATCGACCCAACCAAGGCTTGTGTGCCCAACATACATAATTTACAAACCTCTGGTCTGCTGCCTTATTTTGAAGGGCTGTCAGGTACAGCAGTAAGTCCTGAATGTTGCTGATGTGCTGCAGGGATTAGCACATTTGTGGAATAGATAAATGGATGGAATCAATACTGGGCTGCGTTCATAGAACTGGTTATTTGGGGCTACTGAAGCGGTTAGTGTTAACCTGGTTAAGATGGGTGACTGAATCAATGCATGTTCTCAACTCCTACAATAATTACGAACTAACGAAAAGGACAGAGTTTCAAACAGAACAGAGCTGGAAGGGATCTTGGAGGTCTTCTAGTCCAGCCCCTGGCTCAAGCAAGACACTCTATACCAGGGGTAGGAAACCCTGGCTCTTTTATGACTGGTGGACTTCAACTCCCAGAATTCCTGAGCCAGCATGGCTCAGCATGGAAACCTCTCCATTTCTCCTCAGCATGGCTGGCTCAGGAATTCTGGGAGTTGAAGTCCACGAGTCATAAAAGAGGCAAGGTTGCCTACCCCTGCTCTATACCATTTCAGACAAGCGACTGTCCAGTCCCTTTTTGAAAACCTCCAGTGATGAAGCACCCACAACTTCTGAAGGCAACTTCTGTTCCACTGGTTAATTGTTCTCACAGTTAGGAAGTTTCTCCTTAATTCCACAGGTTGCTTCTCTCCTTGATTGGTTTCCACCCAATGTTTTCTTGTCTTGCCTTTGGAAAATAAGTTGACTCCCTTTTGTTCGTGGCAGCCCCTCAGATACTAGGATACTGTCATGTCATCCCTGGTCCTTCTTTTCTCTAGACTAGCCATTCATCATACTTTTGAGTCTCCAGGCCTTCAATCAACCTAGTTGCAACAATAATGAAAAGATAAAAGTAAAAGTTTCCCCTGTCCAGTCATGTCTGACTCAAGGGGGCGCTGCTGATCTCTGTTTCTTGGCTGAGGGAGCCAGTGTTGTCTAAAGACATGTGGGAAATCAGCCCCCCCCCCCGAGAAGGATCTTGAAGAAGCAGAAAAGCATGCCCAGTTTTCCTTGATAGCCCCAGGTCTCCCTCCCCCAAGCAGAAGCCAGCTCTGTACAAATGCAGGTGTAAACCATCAGGAAAGTTGGAGCTAGAAGCTTAGGCAGACAAGACACCTAAAATTTGCATACCCCACCCAAACTCTAAGAGTCATTAGCCTCAGCACCAGGGAAGCAGGATATGACTTTTGGGACATAATAGGATTAACTCACAGATGCCAAAGTGACACAGGTTAAAATACATGACACAGGAAATACAAAGCCTCAAACAGGAACAGGAAATAACCTCCAAACAAAAGGCTCCAGAGGGTATAAAAACCCACTCACCACATGTGCTCAGCCCTTTTCTCTCTCCTCTTTCCTGCCAGAACCATCTTTCTGTCTGGCTCTCCAATAAACTGCAACCTTCTTTCTAAAGCAGTCACCATGTTGTTTATCCCCGGGTTGGACTGAACCAGGATGAAGACTTTTCTTCCAACAGACACTTTCATGGTCATGTAGCCAGCATGGCTATATGTCAAAGGTGCATGGGACACTGTTACCTTCCCACCAAAGTGGTACCTATTTATCTACTCGCATTTGCATGCTTTCAAACTGCTAGGTTGGCAGGAGCTGGAGCAAGGAACGGGAGCTCACCCCATCCTGTGGTGTTTGGTTCTTGAACCTAGGCTGTCAGCTTTCCAGCTGACATGCTCAATGTCTTCATGCTGAGCCTTCATGCCCCTGGCGATAATAATGATAACACCCAAAAAGTTTGGATACTGGACATGGCACTACCTGAAGAGAGAAGAATAGAAGGAAAAGAACTGTTATATGTTATAGAAGAAAAAGAAGAAGAAAATGACTATACATTAGCTATAGTGTTAGAACAGGGGTCCCCAACCCCCGGTCCCCAGGCTGTGGCATGCCAGCAACTGGTCCACACAAACAAACAAAGCCCCATCCGCCGGATGCAGGCAGCACACAAAACCACGAACCCTCCAGTCCACAGAAAAACCTCTCTCCACGGAACCAGTCCCTGGTGCCCAAAAGGTTGGGGACTTCTGTGTTAGAAGACAACATAGAACAGCACTAGTGGATCAGTCTGTGAGCCTACAATCTTACTTCCCAAGCTAGCTAAACAAGATACCAATGGGAAGCCTCCCGTAGTACATTACAGCAATAACCCCCAGCTAAGAATACTCAGAGGCACCCCAGTTTAATCCATCTGCACCCCAGTTTAATCCAGCTTTTTCCAAAGCACCTGAAGGCAGGACAAGAAGCAATGGATGGAAACTAATCAGGGAGAGAAGGAACTTAGAACTAAGGAGAAATTTCCTGACAGTTCGAACAATTAAGCAGTGGAAGGACTTGCCTCCAGAAGTTGTGGGTGCTCCAACATTAGAAGTTTTTAAATAGAGATTGGACAACCATTTGCCTGAAATTGTGTAGGGTTTCCTGCCTGAGCAGGAGGTTGGACTAGAAGACCTCCAAGGTCCCTTCCAACTCTGTTATTCTGCATGGGATGCTGACATCGGATTCTTTAGATAATGTGCTGGATGAACTGGAGAAGGTAACAAAATACAAAGGCCTGCAAATAGCAGAATGACTATGGCAGAAGCAAGCAAAAGTAGCACCAATACTAACAGGGATCTGGGTGCAATCCCCCCAGAAAAACTGGAGCCCCACTTGAACACCGTCGGCATTGACAAATTTGCCATTGGCCAATTGCAAAAGGCAGCTTGACTTGGAACAGCTTACATCCTGGGACGATATCTTTAACACCACACAATGTTGACATCTGCCTGTCCCAAGTCCTTGGGAAGGACTCGATAGGTGGACAAAAATGCCAAACCCAGTGTGAACCTCTGGCTGACTGCGATGAATAACATCATCAGACAACAACATCTGTCTAGCCCAGGTTCTTGGGAAAAGACTCAATCTTCTTCTTCTTGTGCCATATCCGTTATCGGACGTTGGCGATCATGTTGGCGATCCTGTTTTTATCAGCAGCCGCACGAAAAAGTGCTGCTGAGTTTTGTCCAAACCCATCCCTTAGATTTTGAAGCCATGATGTTCTTCTTCTGCCTGGACCTCGTTTGCCTTCCATCTTTCCCTGGAGGATTAAATGGAGTATGCCGTATTTTTCTGGGTGTCGCATCACATGTCCGAAATATTCTAACTTTCATTTTTTAATTGTTTTGATGATTTCCCTTGGCTTTCCCAGGCGGCTTAAAGCCTCCTCATTTCTGATCTTGTCCACCCAGCTTATACGTAACAGCCGCCTGTAAATCCACATTTCAAATGCTTCTAGTCTCTTCAGGTGGCCTTCTGTCAGAGACCAACTCTCTACTCCACAGAGCAGGATAGAAAAAATATAGCATCTGACAAGCCTGATTTTCAGTCTTAGGCTTATGTCGTGACTGCAGACTCAAACGACTCAATAGGTGGATAGGTGGACAATAGGTGGATAAAAATGCCAAATTCTGTCTAACTATCTGGCTGATTCCGCGATGAATTCTGATAATAATAATAATATACCTTTGTGTGGAAAGGGAAAAAAAAAGAGACAATCCCGTCATTTTCACAACAGCTCCATGCCCTTGAGTTGAAGGTAAAGAAAAAGAGAATTGTCCTCACCACTCTAGTTGTGATGTGAATGAAGTCTTTGTTCATCCTTGCTTGCCAACTGTCTGTGGTCATTAATGCTAAATGTTTATCTGGCAATGCTGCTTTCTTGATTACCGTTTAATAATGCTGATGTCACAAGCAGTTACTCGGGAACATTTCTAATGGCACTTTTATTATGAACAATGGGGAAACGTGTCACATTTCTTTTCTTCAACACCACAACAAGTCCCTTCTTTGCCACTTCTCTCTGTTACGAGATTTGAAGAATAAAATAACAGCCCTAAGGATCACCCAGGACTAAGATGTATTCGTTTATTTGAAGGCAGCCATTGATAACCCTCCTGCTGTATGACATTTTTCCCCAAAATCGAGTGGTGGAGGATTAAGAGAGAGAGAGAGAAAGAGAAAGAGAAAAAAAGAAAGGGACAGGGATGGACAGAAAAAAAAAACAGAGAGAAAGAAAGGAAAGAGAGAGTGAAAGAGAAAGGGACAGACAAAGACAGAAAGAGAAAAGGAGAGAGAGAGAGAGAGAAAGAGAGAGGGAGACGGAGAGGGAAAAAGAAAGGGAAAAGGAAAGAGAGAGGGAAAGAGAAAGGGAGAGAGAAAGAGGAAAAGAGAGACAAAGAGAGAAAGGGAAAGAAAGAAAAAGAGAAAGACAGAGAGACAGAGACAGAAGAGAAAGAGAAAGGAATCACTTAAGGCAAAACTCTAGACGGCATTTCTCAAACTTGGCTGCTTCAAAATGGATGGACTTCAACTCCCAGAATTCCCCAACCAGCATTCTGGAAGTTGAAGTCCATATCAAGTTAAAAAGAATGTTGGCTGGGGAATTCTGGGAGTTGAAGTTCACACACCTTCAAGTGGCCAAAGTTGAGACACACTAAGAAGGTTAGAACACACTGATGAATAAGTTGGTGGAGCAATAACTAATTAGATGCCAACAGGCAGCCCAAAGGTGCATTTTTTCAGGAGGCAACTGGACTTTCTTGTTTTTCTTTGAAGACGTTTCGGTTCTCATCCAAGAAGCTTCTTCAGCTCTGACTGGATGGTGGGGAATGGGAGGATTTATACTCCTTGCAGACAGCTGGTCATTTGCATTCTTTTAGAGGGTCGTTGAGGCCACTTGGAGGTTTGTCTGTGTCCTCAGGGTCCAAGAGGCCATCTAGGTCAAAACTGAACAGCCCTCTCTCACAGAGGGGGAGGGATACAACATCATCTATCTCCAGTCTACAACACAGTCCTTTCAACAGTTCCAAGAAGGCTCCACGCCCATTTGCACTACTCAGGCGACTCTGAGGACACAGATAAACCTCCAGGTGGCCTCAACGACTCTCTAAAACAGGGGTGTCAAACTGCTGTCCCGTGGGCCGGACATGTCACGCGGAAGCCACGCCCACCCCATTGCTGACAATGGCAAAACAGTCCCGATACGTTGCGTGACATCACGTGACGTCACGGGTTTGACACGTCTGCTCTAAAAGAATGCAAATGACCAGCTGTCTGCAACGAATATAAATCCTTCCATTCTCCATCATCCAGTCAGAGCTGAAGAAGCTTCTTGGATGAGAAGCGAAACATCTTGGAAGAAAAACAAGAAAGTCCAGCTGCTTCCTGAAAAAACACTTTTGGGACAACCATGACTATGACTGAGAATCTCCATAGACATGCCAACAGACATTTTCAGGAAGATGACCCAGAAGGTGAAAAAAGTAAGGTTGTACATTTAGGCAAGAAAAACCAAATGTACAGGTATAGTATAGGGGGTACCTTGCTCAATAGTAGCAACTGTGAGAGGGATCTTGCAGTCCTAGTGGACAATCACTTAAATAAGAGCCAGCCGTGTGCTGCAGCTGCCAAAAAAGCCAACACAGTGCTGGGCTGCATTAACAGAGGGATAGAATCAAGATCACGTGAAGTATTAATACCACTTTACAAGGCCTTGGAATACTGCATCCAGTTTCGGTCACCACGATGTAAAAAAGATGTTGAGACTCTAGGAAGAGTGCAGAGAAGAGCAACAAAGATGATCAGGGGACTGGAGGCTAAAACATATAAGGAACGGTTGCTGGAATTGGGTATGTCTAGTTTAATGAAGATTAGGACGAGGGGGGACATGACAGCAGTGTTCCAATATCTCAGGGGCTGCCCCAAAGAAGAGGGAGTCAAGCTATTCTCCAAAGCACCTGAAGGCAAGACAAGAAGCAACGGATGGAAACTAATCAAGGAGAGAAGCAACCTAGAACTAAGGAGAAATTTCCTGACAGTTAGAACAATTAACCAGTGGAACAACCAGCCTCCAGAAGCGGTGAATGCTCCAACACTGGAAGTTTTTAAGAAGAGACTGGACAGCCATTTGTCTGAAATGGTATAGGGTTTCCTGCCTGAGCAGGGGGTTGGACTAGATGACCTCCAAGGTCCCTTCTAAATTTTTTATTATTATTATTATTATTATTATTATTATTATTATTATTATTATTATTATTATTATTATTATTATTATTATTATTATTATTATTATTATTATTATTATTATTATTATTATTATTATTATTATTATTATTATTATTATTATTATTATGGTATCATTCCTCCTGGACATTTGGTTCTTGGAGATGGTATTTAAGGTAGGCTGCCTATGGTTTGAAGATCCCATGTAGGAAACTCCCAGGAATTTGACCATGTATCATCCCAACTGGTCACAAACACCATCACTCTCAGCTGGTTTTGAGATCATGTTGAATGCAGCCATATGTTCCAGGTGACCCAACCCACAATTTGATTGCATTTGTTCCCTGACTTTAGAAATAGATGAGATTTTTCAGTTGGGTTTTATTTTAAGAAGGGTGCACTTTAGATGAAAGCTGGAGAAGTGCATGGTTGATTTTCCTTCCAGGATGAAATAAAAGGGACAAATAAATACCTTTGAAGCACAGGCTTATCAGTAGCTAGTTGTTTAAAGGACCCTTTGATGTTGGTTGAAGTAAGAGAAACTATGATGTTGTATTAGGACAAAGAGATAGAAACCAGAATAAACAATCAAGTCTGTGTTTGAAATATAGAAAATAAGACAGACAGGTCAAGTGTAGAATGCAACTACAATATATTGGCTTTCAAGTAAGTACATTACTAGCCAAATTGGTATTTCACTTCAGGGTGGATTCATTTTGCTTGGAAATTTCAATAGTCAATAATATTCAATATAGTGAAAAGAAGGACTAGGGGTGACTGGATAGCAGTGTTCTAATATCTCAGGGGTTGCCAGAGGGAGTCAACCTATTCTCCAAGGCACCTGAAGACGGCAGGACGAGAAGCAATGGATGGAAACTAACCAAAGTGAGAAGCAACCTGGAACTAGGGAGAACTTTCCTGACAGTGAGAGCAATTAATCAGTGGAACGACTTGCCTCTGGAAGTTTAGCTAGTTTAGATAACCCCATTGGAAAGTTCTGCCAACAGATGACTTAAGCTGTAAATGAGCGTTTTTGATTGGAAAAGCAGAATACACTTTTTTTATTTGCAAAACGTCTTGGTGTCTCCTTAGTACATATTGCAAATGAATATGAAAGAGGGGGAGGTTTATTTCTTCATGCAAATGTTAAAAATTCCTTTTAAAAAAAAAGATTATGTTTTACATTGGTTCATGGCACTGACTCCCTCAAAATTCAGAGCTTATTCATTTAGAAATAGGGATACAGAATTGTGCACATACAGACACACATACATATACAAACATAGAGGGACAGACCGAGATAGATAGATAGATAGATAGATAGATAGATAGATAGATAGATAGATAGATAGATAGATAGATAGATAGATAGATAGATAGATAGATAGATAGATAGATAGATAGATGGATGGATGGATGGATGGATGGATGGATGGATGGATGGATGATGGATGGATGGATGGATGGATGGATGGATGGATGGATGGATGGATAGATAGATAGATAGATAGATAGATAGATAGATAGATAGATAGATAGATAGATAGATAGATAGATAGATAGATAGATAGATAGATAGATAGATAGAGAGAGAAAGTGATGGATGATGGATAGATAGGATAGATAGATAGATAGATAGATAGATAGATAGATAGATGATAGATAGATAGATAGATAGATAGATAATAGCAATAAAGATAAAGAGAACTAAAGATAGAGAAAAAAGGAGAAACACAGATTATAGATGATTGATTGATTGATAGATAGATTGATTGATAGATTGAAGAAAGATAGCCAGAGATAGATATATAGATATAGATAGACAGATACATTAGATAGAAAATTACAATAGACAGAGAGACAGAGAGTGAGTGAGTGATGGCAAAAAGGACCATTTCAGTTTAGCAGATATAAGACAACCTCTCTTAATCTCTGCTTTCCTGCACCTTCTTCTATTTCCCTTTTTATCTCATTGACTCTTGACTCACTCTGAGGCAGGTATGCTTTATTTTATTTTGCTTTTTTTTTCCTTAAAGGAAAAAATGCCTGAGAGGTAGCCAGTGACTATTTTATGCTTTTGACAAATAGGCAGAAACAGGCATCTAAATCAAAATTATAGTGTAAATTGACTCCTGTTCTCTCTCACGCGGTGTAATAAAGCTGGACATTTTATAGTGCTCCAGTGGAATAAGCACTGAATTACCATCCCCCGTTTCCAGGGGAAAGGGGGGGGGGGAGAATATGGTTAGGAAAATAGTTTATTTCTTTCAGATTAGATATGTGTAATTGAGCCACAGAATGAACTTTTTAAAAAGAAATGTTTTGCATTGCTCTTTCCCTTTCTCCTTTCTCCTTTCCCCTTCTCTTCCTCCCCCCTTTGAGATCTATCTATCTATCTATCTATCTATCTATCTATCTATCTATCTATCTATCTATCTATCTATCTATCTATCTATCTATCTATCTATCTATCTATCTATCTATCATCTATCTATCTATCTATCTATCTATCTATCTATCTATCTATCTATCTATCTATCTATCTATCTATCTATCTATCTATCTACCTACCTACCACAATCTATCATCTATCTGTCTATCAACTCTCTCTCTCTCTGCCTATCTCTATCTATCATCTACCTATCTCTATCAACTGTCTAACTATCATCTCTATCTATCTATCTATCATCTATCTATCTATCTATCTATCTATCTATCTATCTATCTATCTATCTATCTATCTATCTATCTATCTATCATCTCTACTAAACCATCAATTATCTATTTTTCTTTCTTTTGAATAATCAATGATTCCTTTACTCAGAGTATAGCTACTGTCTAATAATTAATACAGCTGTATATTTTATTTTATTTTATTTTATTTTATATTAATACTTTTTATATTTTTATATTGTCTTTGCTGTCAGATGTCTCCTAGTTTGTTCTCAACGAGACAATGGGTAAACTAGATATGTTTAAGAAAGGTAACAATGAGGATTAGGGAATAATTAAATAATCTGAAGAGAGACTGAAGGATCTGAAGATGTTTACCTTTGAAAAGAGAAAATGGAGAGGGAACATGACAAGCCTTTTCTAATACTAAACAGGGATGTTTTACACACACACACAGAGAGAGAGAGAGAGAGAGAGAGAGAGGGAGAGAGAGAGAGAGAGAGAGAGAGAGAGAGAGAGAGAGAGAGAGATGGTTTCATTTTAATATTGTAAGCTGCCCAGAATTGCCTTTCAGTGAGATGGGCAGCAAATAATTTTAATAAATAAGTAAAATCTAATAAAAAACAAGAAGTACTGATGGAAGAAAACATTTGTATCTGAGGGATGAACTGTGAGGTCTTTGGCGCTCTCTAAATTTGGCTGTTTCCCTGTAGACCTTTCATTACCAAACTTAGGTAACATCATCCGTGCACTGAAGAGGCCATCAACCCGACATAGAAGAAAGCCAGAGCAGAGAAAGGAAGTGGAATAACACCTTTTCCAATCCAGGTACCGGATAAAGTTATTAGCCAACCAACTGAACGCAACAGAAGTGACAAAACACAAGGGGTTTACCTGCTCATCCTTTTCACACATGTTTCATTTTTGTAGCATGGAAGACTGTCCATCCAGATATAGCTTCAACTTTCTTCTTCTGCTGCTTTATTTAAGTGTTTCTTTACCCACCCTGGTGGGGGCTGGAAAAACCAGAAGGGTTACAGCTGATTTTAGGCACCAGGGAAAAGTTATCTTGATGCTGTCAAGGCCATTAACTTAGGGGAATTGATGACTTGGGTATTCAGGTGCCGCGTCATCCATCATGGAGAATCAATCCTTCATCCCTAAGGAGTCCCCCATAGGCAAACATAATTCTGTCTTGGCTGCCACAGACCCGATCATTTGTGTCCCATTTGTAGGGACAGTATTTGTTCTTATTTCAACATTGATTCATTCAGGGGTGTTCTCTTCATTGCCCAAAGAAGGCTGCCTCAAATCAACCCTTTAGAAAGGAAGCAAAAAAAAAAAAAAGCAAACAGTCAGGGCAGGGAAGGGACTAATTTCTTCCAGGGCAGACAGGTAGGGTGTGAATGTGGGGTGACCTTAAGACTGCTTTGTGAAATTCTCCCAGTAACTAAAGATCAACGCCTGGTCTTGTTAAGCCAAAATATTATTGCCCTGTTAAGGGGGAGGGAGGGGAAAAAGAGATAAAATCAAGATCACGTGAAGTGTTAGTAGCACTTAATGCCTTAGTAAGACCACACACTTAGAATATTGCATCCAGGTTTGGTCATCATAATATATATTTTTAAAAAAAGATATTGGGACTGGAGAAAGAGTGCAGAGAAGATCAACAAAAATGATTACAGGACTGGAGGCTAAAACATACGAATAACGGTTGAGGAATTGATGTCTAGTTTAATGAAAACAAGGACTGCGGGTGACATGAGAGCAGTCTTCCAATATCTAAGGGGCTGCCACAAAGAGGAGAGGGTCAACTTATTTTCCAAAGCACCAGAAGGCAAGACCAGAAACAATGGATGGAAGCTTATCAAAGAGAGAAGCAACTCAGAACTAAGGAGAAATTTCCTGTCAGCTAGAAGAATTAATCAGTGGAACAACGTGCCTCCAGAAGTTGTGGGTGCTCCATCACTGGAGGGTTTTGAGAAGAGATTAGACAATCATTTATATGAAATGGTGTAGGGTTTCCTGCTTGAGCAGGGGATTGGACTAGATTACCTCCAAGGCCTCTTCAAAATTGGTTATTCTGGAAGGAAGGAAGGAAGGAAGGAAGGAAGGAAGGAAGGAAGGAAGGAAGGAAGGAAGGAAGGAAGGAGGGAGGGAGGAGGGATGGAGGGGGGGAAGGAAAGAAGATAATAGTGAGAGTGAAAGCTAAAGGGAGGAAGGAAGGAAGGAAGGAAGGGGGAAGGAAGGACGGAAGGAAGGAGGGAGGGAGGGAGGGAAGGAAGGAAGGAAGGAAGGAAGATAATAGTGAGAGTGAAAGCTAAGGGAGGGAGGAGGAAGGAAGGAAGGAAGGGGGAGTGGGAAGGAAAGGGGAAGAAGGAGGAAGGAAGGAAGAAGGAAGATAATAGTGAGAGTGAAAGCTAAAGGGAAGGAGAAGGAAGGGGGAGGAAGGAAGGAAGGAAGGAAGGAAGGAGGGAGGGAGGGAGGGAGGGAGGAAGGAAGAAATAATAGTGATAGTGAAGCTAAAGGGAGGGAGGAGGAACGGAAGGAGGAGAGAAGGAAAGGAAGGAAGGAAGGAAGGAGGAGGGAGGGAGGGAGGGAGGAAGGAAGGAAGGAGGAAGGAGGGAAGGAAGGAAGGAAAAGGAAGGAAGGCAGGAGGGAGGGAAGGAAGGAAGGAAAGGAAGGAAGGAAGGAAGGAAGGAAGGAAGATAATAGTGAGGGTGAAAGCTAAAGGGAGGGAGGAAGGAAGGAAGGAAGGAAGGAAGGAAGGAAGGAGGGAGGGAGGGAAGGAAGGAAGGAAGGAAGGAAGGAAGGAAGAAAGGAGGGAAGGAAGGAAGGAAGGAAAAGAGATTAGATGAATTCATGTGCGTCTCCATATCCTATTTGCAAGCACCCCAGAAGGATCTGATTGGTCATTATGGGAAGAAAAATAAAAGACAGATTAAGACAGTCTTGCCCTGATCCAGCAGAGCTTTTTTTTTACCCCTCTTATGGGAAATTCTTTTGCTGAAGGTTTTGACTGAGGCAAAGCAGCTGTCTGAAAAGCTGCCCCATTTTAATACCTTTCTACCCACATTCAGGTGAGTTGAGCAGGTGTAACCAACAGATGTTACACGCATTGCACAAAAGATTGCAAATAACAATAGAAAGCAGAGGGGGGAAAAAACAAAGAGTCCCGTTTGTCAAACCGGAGATCAAATGGAAACTCCCCAATTTTACCCATGACAAAGTGTTTCAAGTTGCAGGGGCTCATAACCATCACAACAGACGGGGGGAAACAGGGGTCCTCTTTGGGCTTGAACAAAAATCCACCCCAGAGGAGATTTCATAGTGTGGTGACAGTCCAGGAGAAATCAATTTGATGGCCACAGAGTTGAAATGCTGCACATTTTTTCCCCTGTAAAATAATAGTGAACAAAACAAAGAAAAGGTTCAAAAGTGCAAACAAATGAAAGGAGAAGAAAATAAGATACACTGAACAAGCATCTTTACATCAGTATGTCAGTCATTGTAAATGCCCACATTTCTGCATCACCCAAGTTGAAATGAACTGTTGCAATGTTTGAGGTTTTGTCCATTAAATTGGAGGTTAGGACTGTGCAATAAGTCAGATTTGAAAGGGGAAAAGGGACTTTGGAAGACACAGAGGTGTTCATGTAGCAGTTGTTGTAGTCAAGTCCATGAGAGTGGGGTCAAAATAATCAAGATGGATGATGGGGCATTGTGAATCAATCAATCAATCAGAATACAGCTGGAAGGGACCTTGGAGGTGTTCTAGTCCAACCCCCTGCTCAAGCAGGAGAACCTATACCATTTCAGACAAGTAACTGTCCAGTCTCTTCTTAAAAGCCTCCAGTGGTGAAGCACCCAGAACTTCTGGAGGCAAGCTGTTCCACTGGTTAATTGTCCTCACTGTTAGGAAGATTCTCCTTAATTCCAGGTTGCTTGTCTCCTTGTTTAGTTTCCATCCATCCTTTCTTGTCTTGTCTTCTGGTGCTTTGGAAAGTAGGTGGACCCCCTCTTCTTTGTGGCAGCCCCTTAAATACTGGAACACTGCTATCATGTCACCCCAAATCCTTCTTTTCTCCAGACTAGCCATACCCAATTCCTGCAACCGTTCTTCATAAGTTTTAGTCTCCAGGCCTTTAATCATCCTAGTTGCTCTTCTCTGTGTTTTTTTTCCAAAGTCTCAACATCTTTTTTGTAATGTGGTGATCAAAACTGGATGCAGTATTCCAGGTGTGGCCTTACTAAGGCTTTATAAAGCAGTACTAATACTTCACATGATTTTGATTCTATGCCTTTGTTTATGGAACCAAGGATTGTATTGGCTTTTTTGGCTGCTGCCATACACAGCTGGCTCATGTTTAAGTGATCGTCCACTAGGACTCCCAGGTCCCTCTCACAGTTACTGTTTTTGAATCAGGTCTCACCTAGTCTGTACTTGTACCTCCAGTATAGAATAGAATAGAATAGAATAGAATAGAAAATATGGAGTAGAGTAGAGTAGAGTAGAGTAGAGTAGAGTAGAGTAGAGTAGAGTAGAGTAGAGTAGAGTAGAGTAGAGTAGAGTAGAGTAGAGTAGAGTAGAGTAGAGTAGAGTAGAGTAGAGTAAGTAGATCGTAGAGTAGAGTAGGAGTAGAGTAGAAGTAGAGAGAGTAGAGTAGAAAATATGGAATAGAATGGAATGGAATGGAGTGGAGAGGAGTGGAGAGGAGTGGAATAGAGTAGAGTAGAGTATAGAGTAGAGTAGAGTGGAGTAGAGTAGAGTAGAGTAGAGTAGAGTAGAGTAGAGTAGAGTAGAGTAGAGTAGAGTAGAGTAGAGTAGAGTAGAGTAGAGTAGAGTAGAATAGAATAGAATAGAATAGAATAGAATAGAATAGAATAGAATAGAATAGAATAGAATGGAATAGAATAGAATAGAATAGAATAGAATAGAAGCTGGAAGGGACCTTGGAGGTGTTCTAGTCCAACCCCCTGCTCAAGCAGGAGAACCTATACCATCTCAGACAGGTGAATGTCTAGTCTCTTTTTAAAAATCTCCAGTGATGAAGCGCCCACAATTTCTGGAGGCAAGCTGTTCCACTGGTTGATTGTCCTCACTGTCAGGAAGTTTCTCCTTAACTCCAGGTTGCTTCTCTCCTTGATCAGTTTCCAACCATTGTTTCTCGTCCTTCCCTCTGGTGCTCTGGTGAACAACCTGACCCCCTCTGCCTTTTGGCAGCCCCTCAGATACTGGAATACAGTAAATGTATGTATGTATGTATGTATGTATGTATGTATGTATGTATGTATGTATGTATGTATGTATGTATGTATATCATCATCACATCCTGTGCCAAGCACATTTGGCTACAAGCATACTCCACAGTTCTCTATCCACAGCTTCCATGTCTGCATCCTTCTATTTAAGGTTGATGTTTTTCAGACACTCAAAACTTTGGGGTCTTCCTGTTCATTCCAAGGGTGATTACAACCTTAACTCTTGCCCCCAAAAGCCTTCCTAAGGACGAGAACCTTGAATGAATTTGGGATAAGAAATACCCTAAATGGAATTTCAAGTTATTCACTCATTGCAGTCTCTAAAGCACAACAGCCAGAGACACACATAGCGAAGGACCAATGAGGCAGAAAGCAAATCTCATTGCTTTATCAGATGGTGACTGCAATTTATGGCATACTATCAAAGTCAGCAAAGAATGCTGAAATACAGTGGTCACGCCTAATAAAATACTAGGTACAGTATAAAGATGGCTTCGGAATCTGTATTCCTGGTTGTGTAGAAACAAACTCAGTTCTTCGCTGCAAAGCTCTGACAAATAGTTTGGGTTGATGTATTCCACACCAAGCTAAATAGATTTGAAAAAGAAGTCAAAATTCTAGAGTAGATTCCTCCCCTTTGTGAAACCATGATCACTCTCCTCTCTGGTGGTTCTTAATGCTACAATCAGAAACAAAACAACAGAATAACAGAGTTGGAGGGGACCTTGGAGGTCTTCTAGTCCAACCCCTGCTCAAGCAGGAGACCCTATGCCATTTCAGACAAATGGCTGTCCAGTCTCTTCTTGAAAACCTCCAGTGATGGAGCACCCACAACTTCTAAAGGCAAGCCATTCCATGATTCAAAATAACAGAGCTATAACAGACCTTGGAGGTCTTCTAGTCCAGCCTCCTGCTCAAGCAGGAGACCCTACACCGTTTCAGACAAATGGTTGTCCAGCCTCTTCTTAAAAGCCTCCAGCGATGGAGCACCCACAATTTCTGAAGGTAAACTGTTCTATTGATTAATTAACAGAATAACAGAGTTGGAAGGGACCTTGGAGGTCTTCTAGTCCAATCCCTTGATCAAGCAGGAGACCATGTACCATTCTGGACAAATGGCTGTCCAGTCTCTTCTTGAAAACCTCCAAGTGATGGAGCACCCACAACTTCTGAAGGGAAGCCATTCCATTAATTAATTCTTCTCATGGCAGGAAATTTCTCCTTAGTTCTAGGCTGGATCTCTCTCTGATTAGTTTTACTTAATTACTTCTGCTTCTTCAATCTCAATATATCGTTCCTGTTTGCAAAAGTCACACGGCGTTCTACTTCTCACCGTTGTCCTGTCTTTTCCAGCTCATTGAACTGGGCCACGGTGAGTAAGAAGTGTTTTGTGAGAACACACTAACCTGCATCAATGAGAGGGGATTAGATTTAGCCAAATTAGAAGTAGCCTTCTTGAAGCAAACTGAACAACCTTCAATGCAAATGACTTACCAGGTTGACTGGTTTCATTCCCAAAATTGAGACACAGCCGAAAGAGGCTCTCTAGTTTCATGAGGGGATGAAAAAGATACAGAAAGTTGGACAGATAGCCCCCCCCCACTTCAGTTTGATCATGATGGTGCTGGTTGCCACACAATCACACATACCTTTTAACAGAATGAAGAATAACAGAGTTGGAGGGGACCTTGGAGGTCTCCTGATCAAGCAAGAGACCCTGTACCATGTCAGACAAATGGTTGTTCAATTCCTTTTGAAAGCCTCCAGTGATGGAGCACCCATAACTTCTCAAGGCAAGCCATTCCACTAATTAATTTTTCTCACTATTAGGAAATTTCTCCTTAGTTCTAGGATGGTTCTCTTCTTGATTAGTTTCCATCTGTTGCTTCTTGTCCTGTGTTCAGGTGCTTTGGAGGATAGGTGGACCCCCTCTTCTTTATGGCAGCCTCTCAAATATTGGAAAACTGCTATCATGTCGCCTCTAGTCCTTCTTTTCATTGGACTAAAAATATATTTATTTATTTATTTGTATCTTGCTATCTATCTTGCTATCCATGTTCTATCCATCCATCTATCATATCTATATTTATACATCTAGATACACAACACACACACACACACGATATATATACCAGAGAGAGAAAGAGAGCGAGGGAGAGAGGGAGGGAGGGACAGGGAGAGAGAGAAGAGAGAGAGAGAGAGAGAGAGGGACAGGGAGAGAGAGAAGAGGGAGAGAGAGAAGAGGGAGGGAGAGAGAGAGAGAGAGAGAGAAAGAGCAAGGAGAGGAGGGAGGGCAGGGAGAGAGAAGGGAGAGAGAGAGAGAGGAGAGAGAGAAAGAAGAGAGAGAGAAGAGAGAGAGAGAGAGAGGGAGGGAAGGACATGGAGAGAGAGAAGAGGGAGAGAGAGAGAGAGAGAGAGGGAGAGAGAGAGAGAGAAAGAAGAGAGAGAGAGAGAGAGAGAGAAGAGGGAGAGAGCTTCCTAAGTCCATATGGGAGATCCCACAGCAGATCATGAAGAAGAAGAAAGCTAATCTCTTCCAGGTTCAGATGGACTGGTGAGTCAACCAGATATCATGGTAGTAGACAAGGAGGAGAAGACAGCAGTGATGATAGATGTAATATTGCCAAGTGACAGCAATATCAGGAAGAAGGAGGAGGAGAAGCTGGAGAAGGACCAAGGCCTGAAGGAGCAACTGGAGAAGATGTAGAAAGTCCAGGCCAAAGTGGTTGCAGTGGTGGTAGTAGTACTTGGGGCTGTGAAGTTGGGAGAGCAGCTCCAACAGATCCCAGGAGCGACTTCAGAGCATCATCTAGAACTGAACGTAGTACTCAATACGGCATCTGATCAGCACAAAATAAAATGGAACTAGAATATGTCATGATTTGGAAACTGTATTCCTCTTCATTTTATTCCCTCTTAATTCCACTTATTATTGCTTTTCCCTTGTTTTCCAAAGACATTAGACGGTGGTCACATATTCAAGTTAGAATCCACCACTATTCTTTTTTTATTTTTATTTTTTGATCTTCATAATTACTGGAAGAGCTTGCTAGTGCTCTGGTTAAATCTTTATATGTTACCTTCGCAAAATTCCTGGAGGATAACCATGATGTCCAACCCTTTCATTTTCTTTCATTTAAAAAAAAAAAAACACGCCTTCTGTACATTTTAGGGTTTTCTAATATCTTTCTGAGCATGCATGACACTGTTTGGGGTATAAGCACAACAATTACTCCCAAACTGATCATTGCCATTAGAGTTTATGATGATGTACTGCACACATAGTAAGCGTTATATAAGCCTCACTTAATCGTTTGTTCAATCTTTTTTTTAAAAAAAGTCACAATAATTTTAAACCCGTTTGCAGCCGGGAAATAAATTCTTTGCAGTGTCATAAATGTTGGTTAGTCATTACTAAATATCACATTATAGGCTTTTAAAAATATCAATAGAGGATAATATTTGTAGCTCATGGATGAACTGTGAGGGTGCTCTCTGAACCTGGTGGTTTCCTTGAAGACGTTGCATTACCCAACTAGGTAACACTATCAGTGCTAGAAGGGAGTAGGGTTGAGCTTTATTGTTTTCTTGCAGAGGTTTTAAACTAGGTAACATTATCAGTACTAGAAGGGAGTAGGTTTTGCAGAGAGGAGGAGGAGGAGGAGGAGGAGGAGAGGAGGAGGAGAGAGAGGAGGAGGAGGATGAGGAGGAGGAGGAGGAGGAGGAGGAGGACTGTGAGGTCCTTGGTGTTCTCTGAGCTTGGTTGTTTTCTTGCAGATATTTCATTACCCAACTATGCAACATCATCAGTGCATATTCATGAACACCAGCTAGCAGAAGACATGATGAAAACTCCTTAATTGCACAACACATAGAGAGGCTTCAACTGGAATCACCAGCTCAGGCAAACCATCAATAGTAAACCACAGCCAAACCCCCAAGAGTACTGACAGGGCAAGCCACATGTATATAAACAGAGAGCAAACCCCATTCTCTTCTAGCACTGATGGTGTTAGCTAGTTGGGTAATGAAACCTCTTCAAGAAAACAATCCAGCTCAGAGCTTGTTTGTCTAGCATTAATCTTGATGTTAATCTCTGCTTCTTTGGGTATTGATTGGGGTGGGTGGGTGACGTTTTGGTCTTTTTGCTTCCTTTTTCGGCTTTTCGATAGTCTCTTTTGAATGGTGTGTAGATATTGTTTATCGCTATGTGCCTGTTGACGGCTGATTTGTGCCTGTTGATGGCTGAGTGTCAGGCTACCAAGCACTCAGACAAGATTAACACTAGACAAACAATCAAGAAGTAAACTATACACCCATCAAGGAATTACCAAGTCAGATAAAGAATCAAACAGTAAACAAAAGACTAATTAAGGAATCACCAAAAACATGACAGGGTAAGTCTCTTGTATATAAACAGAAAGCAAACCTCCTCCTCCTCCTCCTCCTCCTCCTCCTCCTCCTCCTCCGTCTCTCCTCCTCCTCCTCCTCCTCCTCCAATCCCTCTCCCTTCTAGTACTGATGATATTACCTAGTTTGCCCATGAAAGGACTTCAAGAAAAACCCCAAGCTCACATTTAAAAATCGTTCTGTTAATTCAACAGGCAGTTCCTTTTTATTTGTCTAGTCAAAAGCTAAGATACGACATGGGGAATTTTTTCCCCTCCCAATTTTAGAGCCTTCTTTTTTTTCTGCATTTTTTTTCTCCACTTTCAATGTCTGGCATAGGAACATCTCAGCGAGAAACAAATGTCTTAATAACAGCCGCGTACATGCAAAAGCTATGGTTCACCACTTCCTCCATCTATCAGTTCAGAGAGAAAAAAAAGAATTTTTATTGTTTTTCCCCAAGAATCTGAGGGCTGTTTTATTTGCTCAGAGACAAGAAGGCCTTAATAAATTCCTCTGTGTGAGGTATTTAATTACAAAATAATGTGTACACTAATCAGAGTAAATGTGTTTGTGAAACACTTTGATATGGGAACAGTTAATCACCCAGGGCACTGCTTCTTAACACCACTTTGGAAGTTAACTTAATTAAATTAATTAGGACAAAAGGAGAAAGGGGGAAAAAAAAGAAGAAGAAGCAAAGAGGAACAGGTGATTGGTCCTCAATGGGCCACAGTGAGTGGTTTTCCACCAATGCTAAAGGAATCTCCCAAATTGCAAATATTTTCTTCTCCAAGTCTTAGAGACTTCTGTTTACTGCAGTTCATAAGGAACAAGAGATTAAGAATGTCTCCCTCTTCAGACTCCACATTGGAACAATTTTCTCATTAGGACGAACCCAGAACTGTGTAAATGTTGCGGTCTTAAATACTGTTTACAGACATGAATCTCACTTTCAAATACTTTCAAAAAAAAAGTTGAGGCAGTCTTCAACTTAGAACAGTTCGCTTAGTGACCGTTCGAAATTACAATGGCACTGGGGGAAAAAAGGGACTTAGGACCATTTCTCACACTTAGTGTCATGGTTCCGACATATGAAACTCTTCAAAGAACTTCGAGGCATTGTTTACCTTAAAGAATCTTTATTCGAGCAGCAACATATCGGCACTTACATAGTCCAAGCCAAAATCTGACTTCCCCTCCCCTCAGCACATAGATCAAAGGACAATTCCCTCCTACAACTAACAGTCATAAATCACATTCTCCAATTAGCTTGAAATGCAGGCTTTCCCTCCAGTTCTCCAACCCGCCATTCCTTATCATCTCTTATTTCAAAAAGCCCTGAATTCACACACTATTACAATAGTGTTATGTCTAACTAACTCCCATCACATTCCTTCTCCTCCCCCAGTATCATCTAATTCTAAGAGTAAAGCATAAGAAAGAAAAAGGCTGCATCTCTATATGTTGTCAAAGCAAGAACATCCGATGTTAGCAGCGTTGACACCTAGGACCATTACAGAATCACCATGGTGACATGATTTACATCCTGATGCTTGGCATCCGGCTCGTATTTATGATGTCACATGACCCCCTTGGAGTCATGTGACCCCTCTGACGACCTTTTCACAAGCCCAGTCCATAGGCGGAAGCCAGATTCCCTTAACAACCGTTTTACTAGCTGAACAAATGCACTGATTCACTTAACAACTGGGACAAGAAAAGTCGAGAATGGGGCCAAATTCACTTAGCAAATGTCTCTTTTGGCAATGGGAATTTGGGGCTCAGTTCTAGTCATAACTCAAGGACTACCTGTAAATATTACTACGGGAAAGACAAGTAGGTGACCACAGTTTATAATAGCAGAAGAACAGAGCTGGAAGGGACCTTGGAGGTCTTCTAGTCCAACCCCCTGCTCGAGCAGGAGAATCTGTACCATTTCAGATAAATGGCTGTCCAGTCTCTTCTTAAAAACCTCCAGTGATGGAGCACCCACAACTTCTGGAGGCAGGTTGTTCCACTGATTAATTGTTCCAACTGTCAGGAAATTTCTCCTTAGTTCTAGGCTGCTTCTCTCCTTGATTAGTTTCCATCCGTTGCTTCTTGTCTTGCCTTCTGGTGCTTTGGAGAACAGGTTGACCCCCCTCTTCTTTGTGGCCCACCTTGGTTCCATCACAGCTCCAGTTAAGATGCAACAACCTCATCATTACCAATAGAAAAGAATATTTGTAGCTCAAGGTTGAACTCTAGGGTCCTTAGGGCTCTCCAAGCTTCCTTTTCATGAAGGTGTCTATGGAGATTCTCAGTCATCCTGGTCATAGTTGTCCCAAAGGTGCTTTTTCACGAGGCAACAGGGCTTTCTTGTTTTTCTTTGAAGACATTTCACTTCTCATCCAAGAAGCTTCTTCAGCTCTGACTGGATGGTGAGGAATGGAAGGATTTATATTCCTTGCAGACCGCTGGTCATTTTCATTCTTTTAGAGAGTCATTGAGGCCACTTGGGTGTTTATCTGTGTCTTCCTTGTCACCTGAGTAGTGCAAATTTGTGTGGAGCAGTTCTCGGAACTGCTGAAAGGACTGTGTTGTAGACTGAAGATAGATGATGCTGTCTGAAAAGGTATAGGGTTTCCTGTTTGAGCAGGGGGTTGGACTAGAAGACCTCCAAGGTCCCTTCCAGCTCTTTTATTCTGTTATCCTTCGTTAGTGTTGCTTTAGATATTTCCCCCCCCATCATCTTATTGCAATCTGCTTTTTTGCCCCTAGCTGTGCTGTGGCTTAATTTATATCGTTGGCTTTAAGAAGTGTATGTGGATTAAAAATGGATTTAATGTTATTTTATGTTCGAAATTCTGCACCTCCATGTGAGGGCTATCATGCCTGAAAAGGAGAACTATTTATCTTTTACTGAATAAAGAAAAGAACAGGAATTGTTGGGGAAATAAAATTATAAGTCAGCCATGAGGGTAGGCAAGCTGGTAGCTTCCAGATGTTTGGGATATAACTTCCATAATGCCTTGCCTTTGGCCATTATATCTTAGGTTGATGGGAATTCATTCAAAACATCTGGAGACCAGCTTGCCCGCCTCTGGTCTAGAATACGGAAATGACAACACATCTATCTAAAGGACTAGAGCAGAACAGAAATAAACATAAAAGAAATATGAATAGAATATATACAGCTTATGACTAAATAACAGTCAAACAAACGCAGGGAAATTGTCTTCCATCCACCATCTCCAGTTGCCTCCTGATGTTGGCAGGATGACAGAGTTGGAAGGGACCTCGGAGATCTTCTAGTCCAGGGGTAAGGCAACCTTGGCTCTTTTATGACTCGTGGACTTCAACTCCCAGAATTCCCAAGCCAGCCATGCTGAGGGGAAAGGGAGAGGTTTCCAAGCTGAGCCATGCTGGCTCAGGAATTTTGGGAGTTGAAGTCCACAAGTCTTAAAAGAGCCAAGGTTGCCTACCCCTGTAATCTAGTCCAACCTCCTGCTCAGGAAGGAATCCTATGTCAGCTTAATCACATTTAATATTCTAAGTGGAACCCGGCAAGCTGAGGTCCAGTGGTTATGAGAGAAGAGAGGGAGATGAAAGAAGGAATTAAAACAAGAGAAAGGAGCTGTTTATGACAGTATTTCTGGTGATTTCAACAATGGGAGCTGCAGGCAGTCAGGAGCAAACGGTGGTAGAGTCCTGTCACTAGACCGAGGGTAAGCCAAGTTCTACACTCGGTTGTGGAGGAAGGTTGAGTATGGTTTCATCTTAAACCCCAGGATCAGAGAACTTGTGTACCGAAGATACGATTTCCTTATGAAGGAACTGCAGTTTTCTTTGCTCAAAATTCATCCCAGGCCTGAATCAAATGGCTTCTGGTCTGAGATTAAGTGACTAATGAGGAACAGAAAACTGGACTTTGTTTTTTTCTTGAAGGCATTTCGTTTCTCACCCAAGAAGCTTCTTCAGTTCTTGGATGAGAAGGGAAACGTCTTCAAGGAAAAAACAAAAACCAGTTGCCTTTTGAAAAAAGTACCTTTGGGACAACCATGACCTGGATGACTGAGAATCTCCAAAGACAGAAGAACAGAGGTGGAAGGGACTTTAGAGGTCTTCTAGTCCAATCCCCCGCTCATATGCAGGAGGTGCCATACCATCCCAGACAAATGTTCATCCAATCTCTTCTTGAAATACTGCAGTGATGGAGCACCCACAGCTTCTGGAGGGAAGTCTCAAAGGTGCTTCTTCACAAGGCAACTGGACTGTTGTTTTTTTTTCCCCTTGAGAAAGAAGAAGAAAAATGTTTCACTTCTCGTCCAAGAAGCTTCTTGGATGAGAAGCGAATAGGGGCCAACCTTTTTTTCCAAAGCACCTGAAGGCCAGACAAGAAACAACAGATGAAAATTGATCAAGGACAAATTCAACCTAGAAATAAGGAGAAATTTTCTGACCGTGAGAACAATCAACCCATAGAACAATTTGCCTTCAAATATTGTGGGAGCTTCATCACTGGAGGCTTTCAAGAAGAGACTGGACTGCCATCTGTCAGAAATGCTGTAGGGTCTCCTGCTTGAGCAGGGGGCTGGACTGGATGACCTCCAAGGTGCCTTCCAACTTTGTTGTTCTGTTATTCGTTCCACTGATTAACTGTTCTAACTCTCAGGGAATTTCTCCTTGTTTCTAGGTTGGTTCTCTCCTTGCTTAATTTCCATCCATCGATGCATTTCTACTTCGTATTCTATTAAAAAAAACCTTCTTCTACACAAGCTGTTGCACGTCAGTGTGTTTGTTTGTGTGCACCTGCATGCAGGCAGGCATGCATGTGTAGACATCATGCTTCAGTGTTGTGGCCTGGTGGAATCATTTAGATGCATTTCAAATCATTTCCAGAACACCCTGATTGCCAGTGGAAACTGGTGTGCTGATTAGTCTATGTTAATTTAGATCACGCCGCGAAACTTGGGTGGCTGAGATTTTGTACGTAATCACCGAGTATTGTTGCTGATCAGGCTTTCTCTTCCCATCACACACACATTATTTTACTTCGCAGTTGTGACAAGTCTGGTCTTTTTGGTAGCTTCCTCCTCTTCCCATCCCTCCCTTCCCCCAAACCAAGGCTGGCTGCAATATATTATGCAAAGCAAATTGAGCAAGAATTAGGATATTTTTTCTAACCTGCTGCGTCTTCAGAATTGTGACTAGAGAAAAAAATGCTTAAGTTTCTTTCTTAAAAAAGCAGGGAGAATGAAGGGGGCTTGCAAAGAGTGTGGCCTCAAGTTTTGAAGAGCCTGCCCCGTTTTTTTTGACAAATGCAAAGCTGGCAAGCTTCACAAAAGAACTGATTGAATCTCTTTCTTTTAAAACCTTCTTTGCTTGTTCTCTCTCCACTGCTCATTGCAAGCAGAGTTGCAAAAGACAGAGAGAGGGGGAGAGAGAGAGAGAGAGAGAGAGAGAGAGAGAGAGAGAGAGAGAGAGAGAGAGAGAGAGAGAAACACATTTTAATGGACTTTAAACCAAATAAAATCCTCCAGATTGTCATCAGCGTAGTGTACAAACCCAGGAAGTTTCCCACATCTGAACTCTTCGCAGTCAAGATAGAGCATGTATCTTATTCGTGGAGACCTCACAGGTTTTGGGCTGAGAAGGGAAGGCAGAATCAGCAAACTTTTGCATCTGAAGTTGAGGGTTTTGTGGTGCAGCTGAGCTGGTGGTGGGAAACAAAAACAAAAAAACATGTTTAAGTGGTAGAGAAACAGTGGAGGGCTGTAGAGGTAGTGTTTGAAGTCACAACGGCACTGGAAAAAGTGACTTACAACCGGTCCTCACACTTCTGAACGTCACAAAATTCTGACGATCACATACTCAAAATTCAAGCACCTGGAAGCCAGCCTGTTTTTATGATAGTTGCAGTGCTGCGATTAGATGAGTTGACTGCACATCAGAAGATTGACTTGATGCCAGGTTTTTAATGGCTTTTGTTTTGATAGTTTTATTACAGTTTTTATGCATTTTAACTTTGCACTGGGAGCTGTCCAGGATTGCTTATTAGATGGGAGCTATATAAGTGCTTTAATCAATCAGTCTATCTATCAATCAACCAATGGTATGTTTTCTTCTTTTCCATCACATGTTAAATATTTTCATTTTCTCAAGGTAGTACATAACTCTCGATAAAGATCCCGCTTCATCGCTAGATACATTTCTGGGATTATGAAAAATCAGCATATCGTAGAAGGATTCTCTATACAGTAAGATGGACCTGGATTATTTTTTCTTGGATGGGTTTTCACTTCACTGCAGTTTTAGACTTTAATAGGCTGACCTATTCTCCAAAACACCTGAGGGCAGGACAAAGAGTAACGGCAGAAGATCATTAAAGAGAGAACCAACCTAGAACTAAGAAGAAATTTCCCGACAGTGAGAACAATTAATCAGTGGAATGACTTGCCTCTGGAAGTTTAGATAGCTTAGATAGCCTCATGAAATTGTGGGTGCTCCAACACTGGAGGTTGTCAAGAAGAGACTCTACAGCCATTTGTCAGGAATGGTAGGGTCTCCTGCTTTGAGCAGGGGGGTTGAACTAGAAGATCTCCAAGGTCCCTTCCAGCACTTTTATTCTATGTTTGGTGTTCTAAGACTAATGAGCTGCATAGACTACAGTAGTGATAGGGACAAAATACAAAGAAGACCTTCAATAACAGGGATGAGCTTCAGGAATTTTCACAGTGACCCCCAAGATGCTTTTCAAAAGGCAATAGAATAGAATAGAATAGAATGGAATGGAATAGAATAATGGAATAGAATAGAATAGAATAGAATAGAATGGAATGGAATGGAATGGAATGGAATGGAATAGAATAATGGAATAGAATAATGGGATAGGATAGGATAGGATAGGATAGGATAGGATAGGATAGGATAGGATAGGATAGAATAGAATAGAATAGAATAGAATAGAATAGAATAGAATAGAATAGAATAGAATAGAATAGAATAGGACCTTGGAGGTCTTCTAGTCCAGCCCCCTGCTCAAGCAGGAGAACCTATACCATTTCAGATAAGTGACTGTATAGTCTCCTCTTAAAAACCTCCAGTGATGGAGTGCTCACTGGACTTTCTTGGTTTTTTTTTCTTTTGAAAACATTTTGCTTCTCAACCAAGAAGCTTAAACACAATGTTTTCTAAAGAAAAAAACAAGACAGTCCAGTTGCCTCCTTAAAAAGCGATTTTGGGACAACCATGACCTGGGTGATTGAGAATCTCCATGGACATCTCATTGTGATCCATGAGTCTATGGAGATTCTCAGTCATCCAGATCATGGTTGTCCCAAAATCGCTTTTTCAGGAGGCAACTGGACCGTCTTGTTTTTTTCTTTGAAGGTTTTTTGCTTCTCATCCAAGAAGCTTTTTCAGCTCTGACTGGATGGTGGGGAATGGAAGGATTTATACCAAGAAGAAGCTTCTTGGATGAGAAGCGAAACATCTTCAAAGTAAAAACAAGGAAGTCCAGTTGCCTCCTGAAAAAAGCGCCTTTGGGACACTGTGATCCATGATTAGACTATGACAGCGTTTCTCAACCTTAGCAACTTTCAGATGCGTGGACTTCAACCTCTCCACACACAGTCGCTCAGCAGTCCATCTACATTTGAAAGACAAAGGTCACGCTTTTGATGAGAGCAAAGTCTACATTCTGGACAGAGAGGATCATTGGTTTGAAAGAGGGGTCAAAGGGTCCATCTACATTAAGACTGAACAGTTCTCTGTCAATAGAGGGGAAGTGATATGACACCACCCATCTTCTGTTTAGAACATAGCCCTTTCAGCAGTTCCAAGAAGGCTCCACACCCATTTGCACTAACCAGGTGACTCTGAGGGCACATATAAAACTCCAAGTGGCCTCAACGGCTCTCAGAGAGAGCACTAATGACCAGATGACTACAAGGAATATATATATCCTTCCATCCTCCACCATTCAGTCAGAAATGAAGAAGTTTCTTGGATGGAAGCAAAATGTCTTCAAGGAAAAACAAAGAAAGTCCAGGGGCCTCTTGAAAAAGCATTTTTGGGGACAACCATGACCTGGATGCGTGAGAATCTCCCTAGACATTCTCCACCCACAATGGCTGGAGAATTCTGGGAGTTGAAGTCCACCCACCTCAGACTTGTCAAGGTTGAAAATTAGTTTTAGAAAATCATGCCAAAGTATTCCAAGGATTCTGATTATACAGTGTTGCCAGTAACGTAACCTTTGCAGGCAGTGAAAAGCATTAGAGATTGGTTCCACTCCTCAGCCACGCCGAAGGATGCGTGGACCATCCCTAATCTGGATGTGAGCTGTTTTAGCAATGCAGCTTAAAAGCGACGTGCACATTTTTTTAGTCTTCGGGAATCAAATGCTCTCATTAAAACAGTAACATTTAAATATTGCCATTAGTCTGAAATAATTACGAAGGAAAGCTCCTTCCGGCCATTTTGGTCCAACGTGGTTCATGGTAATTTCAGATTGTTCGTCTTCCTGACCATGCTTCTCTGGAGCTTAGCTATTCCCCCACTTCACTCTTCAATAATTTTAAGATTCTTCAAAGAGAGGATGTTAATTGAAAAATGTGAATTAGAGAATTCGGAGACACGGGAGCAATACCAATATGTGGATTTTGTAAGTGGATCAGCACACAGTCCAAGTGTAGTCACATAAGCACAAAAATGTTACTAGTCAAAATTTTGGTCTCTGTAGACATCTCTCTATTGTCAGTTGGAACTGAGTAAAGAAAAATATTCCTAAAAAAAAAAAAAAGACCATGTTCAAATGTAGCATCTGTGATTCTGAATGCTTTAGAAAAGTTAGAAGGTGAAACTTATAGAAGAGCTGTTCCACTGGTTCATTGTTCTCATTGTCAGGCACTTTCTCCTTAGTTCGAGGTTGCTTCTCTCTTTGGTTAGTTTCCATCCATTGCTTCTTGTCCTGCCTTCAGGTGCTTTGGAGAATAGCTTGACTCCCTCTTCTTTGTGGCAGCCCCTGAGATATTGGAACACTGCTATCATGTCCCCACTCGTCCTTCTCTTCATTAAACTAGACATACCCAATTCCAGCAACCATTCCTTATATTTTTAGCCTCCAGACCTCTAATCATCTTTGTTGCTCTTCTCTGTACTCTTTCTAGAGTCTCAACATCTTTTTTATATTGTGGTGACCAAAACTGGATGCAGTATTCCAAATGTGGCCTTACCAAGCCATTGTAAAGTGGTATTAACACTTCACGTGATCTTGATTCTATCCCTCTGTTAATGCAGCCTAGCACTGTGTTGGCCTTTTTGGCAGCTGCAGCACACGGCTGGCTCGTATTTAAGTGATTGTCCACTAGGACTCCGAGATCCCTCTCACAGTTGCTACTATTGAGCAAGGTACCCCCTACATTATATCTGTACATGTGGTTTTTCTTGCCTAAATGTAGAACTTTACTTTTTTCGCCGTTGAATTTCATTTTGTTAGATAGTTGTTGCTCAGTGTTGAACTGTGGGATCCTTGGAGCTCTCTGAGCTTGGTTGTTTTCTTGCAGGTGTTTCATGATCCAACTAGGTAACATCATCAGTGCTAAAAGGAGGTGGGGTTTGTAGAGAAGACGAGGAGGAGAAAGGGAAGAGGAGGAGGACCGTAGAGTCCTCACTGCTCTTTGTGCTTGGTTATTTGCTTGCAGACATTTAATGATCCAACTAGGTGACATCATCAGTGCTAGAAGGGAACAGGGTTTGGGAGGAGGAGGAGGAGGAGGAGAAGGAGGAAGGAAGAGGAGGAGGAGGTTTGATTTCTGTTTATATACCCTGTCATGTTCTTGGTAGTTCCTAGATTACACTTTTGTTTACTGTTTGATTGTTTATCTGACTTGGTAATTCCTTGATGGGTGTATTGTTTACTTCTTGATTGCTTGTCTAGTGTTAATCTTTTCTGAGTGCTTGGTAGCCTGGCACTCAGACAAATCAGCCATCAACAGGCACATAGTGATAAACAACATCTACACACCATTCAAAAGAGACGATCGAAAAGCCGAAAAAGGAAGCAAAAAGACCAAAACGTCACCCACCCCCCAATCAATACCCAAAGAAGCAGAGATCAACATCAAGATTAATGCTGGACAAACAAGCTCACAGTTATTAGAACCTTGATTTTAGAAAATTACAAACAGAGGATCCAGATAATTCTGAAATGAGATTTTGGGATTAATTAGGAAGAAGTAAAAAAAATGTAGGGATGTAGAAATTTTTTTAAAAAAGATGTATAGACTCTGGAAAGTGTGCCGAAAAGAGCAACAAAGATGATTAGAGGTCTGGAGGCTAAAACATATAAGGAACGGTTGCAGGAATTGGGTAGGTCTAGTTTAATGAAGAGAAGGACGAGGGGGGACATGATAGCAGTCTTCCAATATCTCAGGGGCTGCCCCAAAGAAGAGGGAGTCAAGCTATTCTCCAAAGCCCCTGAAGGCAGGAGAAGAAGCAATGGATGGAAACTCATCAAGGAGAGAAGCAACCTAGAACTAAGGAGAAACTTCCTGACAGTTAGAGCAATTAACCAGTGGAACAACCTGCCTCCAGAAGTGGTGAATGCTCCAACACTAGCAGTTTTTAAGAAGAGACTGGACAGTCATTTGTCTGAAATGGTATAGGGTTTCCTTCCTGAGCAGGGGGTTGGACTGGATAACCTCCAAGGTTTCAGACATTGTGCCATCAGACATTGTGAGTGGTTCATCACTGGAGGCTCTTAAGAAGAGACTGGTCAGCCATTTGTCCAGAATGGTAAATGGTCTCATGCATGAGCAGGGGGTTAGACTAGAAGACCTCCAAGGTCCCTTCCAACTCTGTTACTCTGTTATTCTGAATCCTTCCTGTAGGACAAATTCTTTTGTTTTGAATTCTTAAAAAAAACCACATGATGACACTTTAGAAATTGGATACTAGATGAAACTAAAAGGAAGAAAAGATTAGAATTCAAATAGAATAATACACTTAATTCTTGTATACAGGAGGAAGCAAAATATTTTAACATGGGACATATCGACGGAGATTTTTGAACAATGGACTCAAGTTAATTTTAAAGATAGACTGTGTTTAAAAGATGCTACAGAAGAACAACAAGTTCTACCTGACAAGAACAAGACTGATTTGAACGTCTTAAGAACAAAATCTCCTCTCAGGATTCTTAGGAAACTGCAATTTCCTTTTTACTTTAATTTATTTGATTTTCTTTGTATTCTGACAGCATTGGAAGGCATTGCATATTCTCTCTTGGATAATGCACGGTAACGTCAGTATACAGGTAATCCTCAACTTACGTCCACCATTGAGCCCAAATTTTCTGTTGCTAAGCAAGGCAGCTGTTAAGTGAGTTTTGTCCCACTTTATGACATTTTCGACCACAGTTATTAAGCAAATCACCGCAGTTGTTAAGGGAATCATGCAGTTGTTAAGGGAAACTGGCTACCCCCATTGACTTTGCTTAGTGGAAGCTGGCTGGGGAGGCTACAGTGGTGGGATTCAGCCGGTTCGCATCAGTTCGGTAGAACCAGTAGCTAAATTTTGCTGCACTCGGAGAACTGGCTGGCTTCCAGAAGTCCAATCTAGACCTTGGAGGCTTGGAGGAGGCCTCCCAGGCCTAGAATGTCCCACTGGAAGTGCGTGGATGCCACTTCTGGAAATCTGTTCTAGGCCTCGGAGGCCTGAAGGAGGCCTCCCAGGCCTAGAATGTCCCACTGGAAGTGCGTGGATGCCACTTCCGGAAGTTCGTTCTAGCCTCAGAGGCCTAGAGGAGGCCTCCTAGGCCTAGAACGGCCCAACGAAAGTGTGTGGATGCCACTTCCGGAAGTCCATTCTAGGCCTCGGAGGCTCAGGCCTGCATCGAATAAGAGAGCCCGTTGTTCAGGTATTTGAATTCCATAACTGGGAGGTTACAAATGGTGATCACATGACCTCGGGGCATTGCAAACGTTGTCAGTACATGCCAGTTGCCAAGCCTCATATTTTAATCACGTGACCATGGGGGATGCTGCAAAAGTCATAAGTGTGAAAAACGGTCATAAGTCACTTTTTTCAGTGCTGTTGCAATTTCAAACCGTCATTAAACGAATGGTGGTAACTCAAGGACCACCTGTATTATTCTTATTATTTTCCTTTTTAATATTGTTTTGGCTTTTGTTTTGTAACCTGATTAAGGTTTTGGGGAAAGGATTAGGCCATGTTAATTAGGCTCTGCTAATCTTTTGATAGTATCTTCAGGAGTAGATCAACATGCAAATAACCAAGCATAAAGAGCATTAAGGAGTCCATGGTCCTCCTCCTGTTTAATTAATGGAGGTTTTTAAGAAGGGACTGGCCAGCCACTTGTCTGAAATAGTACAAGGTCTCCTGCTTGAGCAGGGGGTTGGACAAGTCTCTGTGGATAACAATGGCCCCTGAACACTGCAGAATGACTCTAACTTCTCCAAGGGAGCTTCAGACGGGCCTGAAGATGGTGGTGGTGCTCTTCAGATCGAATGGAATGGAATGGAATGGAATGGAATAGAATAGAATGGAATGGAATGGAATAGAATAGAATAGAATAGAATAGAATAAAATAGAATAGAATAGAATAGAATGGAATGGAATGGAATGGAATGGAATGGAATGGAATGGAATAGAATAGAATAGAATAGAATAGAATAGAATAGAATAGAATAGAATGGTGAGTGGAGTGGAGTGGAATGGAATGGAAGGGAATATATGGAGTGGAGTGGAGTGGAATGGAAGAGCTTTACGGGGCCGTCATAACTCCAAACAGTCGTTAAACAAGAGTCATGAGTCAAGGACAACCTGTACTTATTAAAACCCATCCTGGACCAAAGGACTTTGGGCAGTACAAATAGTCCTTGACTTACAACCACAATTGAACCAGTGGATAAAGGAGATTTGATCCCATCCAACTATGCTCTCCTTAATATCCTTTTAACTTCCAGAAATGTCTACCCTTAAAACTGATGTACAAGCATTTCAGGCTTTCAAGGTTAGAATAGAACAGATTGTAGAATAGAATAGAATAGAATAGAATAGAATAGAATAGAATAGAATAGAATAGAATAGAATAGAATAGAATAGAATAGAATAGAATAGAATGGAATGGAATGGAATAGAATATAGAATAGAATAGAATAGAATAGAATAGAATAGAATAGAATAGAATAGAATAGAATAGAATAGAATAGAATAGAATAGAAAATATGGAATAGAATGGAATAGAAAATATGGAATAGAATGGAATAGAAAAGAAAATGTGGGAATAGAAATAGAAATAGAAAAGAAAATATGGAATGGAATGGAATAGAATAGAATAGAATAGAAAATATGGAATAGAATAGAATAGAATAGAAAATATGGAATAGAATAGAATAGAATATAGAATAGAATAGAATAGAATAGAATAGAATAGAATAGAATAGAATAGAATAGAATAGAGAATGGAATGGAATGGAATGGGATGGAATGGAGTAGAGTAGAGTAGAGTAGAATAACAGAGTTGGAAGGGACCTTAGAGGTCTTCTAGTCCAATCCTAGATAGTAGTCCTAGACACGGCCACCACAAGGCTCTGTGGCTAACAACGCCCCCCCCCCCCCCACACACACACACTCTGCCGATGCCATCAGCACCGGCAACTTCCCCAAGTGAGCTCCAGACAAATGTCAGCAGACAGAATGGGGGGAAGATTTCGAGACGATGGAAGGAGGCCCGCCGTAAAGTGTCTTTTAGAATTATGGCTCTCTGCCACTTTGTCACGCTGATGGTTTAACAATGAAATTCAGTGCCCAGAGGGCCCTTCTGTTCTTTTCCGCAGAAAACGGATGAAACGGGGGAGTTCAGAGCGCAAGCTACCTTTTCCGCTCACCCCCTCTGCGCCTCGCCACCGTAATATTGGCTAATGGATAAAGAGATAAAAAAAAACGTATGATCTGACACAGACATACCTAAAATGATTCCTTGAGGAGTGCTTGGCCTTTTCTTAATGAGACTGCCACTTGTGATAATAAGATTTAGAAAGAAGCCTTATTTATTTGTTTATTTATGACCTGGCATAATTATTTAACTTAATTTACCGGCCAAGTCTCCAGGGGAGGGGGGGACACAAAGGGGGTAGGAAATAAAATAAAATGAAATAAAAAACAACAACAGATCACCAGGAGCCTAATTCTTTTCTTTTCTTTTTTCCTGGCTTGCTTTCCTTCCCTAGAAGATCTTTCTATACAGATAGTTCTCCGCTTCCAATTATTTGTTTAGTGACCGTTCAAAGTTAGAACTACGCTGAAAAAGTGATTTATGACCAGGTGCTGTTTAGAGGCCGGGGAAGGGGGGGAGGAGACTCTGAATCTCTGTCCCTTCCCACTAAGTTTAATCCAAAAACAAGTAGGTGGAGACAAGAATTAAAGAAGCAGGTTGAATTTTACTAATCAAGGAGAATATTGTTAGCTCAGGGTTGATGTGAGGGGTCCTTGATGCTCTCTGAGCTTGATTGTTTTCTTGTAGACATTTCATTGCCCATCTAAGTAATATCATCAGTGCTAGAAGGGAGAGAGGTGTGCAGGGAGGAGGAGGAGGAGGAGGAGGAGGAGGAGGAGGA